>CAEGAE010029998.1:0-39451 GCA_903067095.1 Girardinus metallicus | reverse complement strand
ATTGCACATATAAACTAATAAAATATAGACTCACCTTTTGTATGTGAGAGTGACGTCACGGAAGAGGCGGGGCATCACTTGGAGATCAGATCGCGCATGCGTTGATACTACAGTGACGTCAGCTTCATGCTGGATACTGGAGCTCCACGGCGTTAGCGGCGTTTAGCTCAAGGCTAATCCGATTTATGAACGCTAATTTCGGCCAGCCGTTCTCTCCCGCTCCTCCTCAAGCGCTCGGAGGTTCACTTAGGGCTTATTCCGGCGTTAGAGTTGAGGTAAGTGGCCTTAGAGCCGGCCTTAGAACCGTCTCTAATGCCTTACTCCGGCGTTAGCTCCGCGTTAGCTCCGGTTCCTCCTCAGGCGCTCGGAGGTTCACTAATGGCTCTGACTCCGGTGTTACCGGCGTTTATATCAAGGTTGACCCGATTTATGAACGCTAATTTCGGCCAGCCGTTCTCTACTGCTCCCTCCTCGGAGGTTCACTTAGGCTTTATTCCGGTGCTAAGGCTGCTAACTCCGGCTCTAACGCCGGTGCTAAGGCTGCTAACTCCGGCTCTAACGCCGGTGCTAAGGCTGCTAACTCCGGCTCTAACGCCGGTGCTAAGGCTGCTAACTCCGGCTCTAACGCCGGATAGAGCCCTAAGTGAACCTCCGAGCGCTTGAGGAGGAGCGGGAGAGAACGGCTGGCCGAAATTAGCGTTGATAAATCGGATTAGCCTTGAGCTAAACGCCGCTAACGCCGTGGAGCTCCAGTATCCAGCATGAAGCTGACGTCACTGTAGTATCAACGCATGCGCGATCTGATCTCCAAATGAAGCCCCGCCTCTTCCGTGACATCACTCCCACATACAAAAAGTGAGTCTATATTTTATTAGTTTATATGTGCAATCGTAGTCTTTTATGTTTGCGTGTGAGATGTTTTAATAGTATATATGTGGAATTTTAATATTGTGTGTGTGAGTTTTTAGTACATAATATAACGAGGCTTTGAGGTGGATCAGTTTTCCTCCAGGAAGTAACTATTATTATTAATAACAATTACTTAATAATCCGAGGACCTATTATTAATAGGAACTGGAATGACTCCAGGAATCGTTTCAGCCCCACATTACTGTGGATGACCTTTGACCTGGTGTAGGTCTGTTGTTCTGTTCTCTGAAATGCTCTTTAGGTCCACTGATGATTTTCCCAAAGGTTTTGCTTTGTTGTTCGTTTGGATCAGTGGTGGTTCTGGTCTTGGAACTCTTTGTTGAATCATGACCTCTGACCTTCGGTGAGGCCTTCAGCGTGTTTGATGTAGACATGACGTGCTGCTATTCGAGCTCTTTGGGCTGACTTCATGTTGCCAGACGGGTTCTGGTTGTAATCTGACTCGGAAAAGAAACCAGAACAGTCGAAAGTTAATAAATACTGTAATATTTTCAGGCTGGTTTTGTAACTAAGGTGTGAAATCATCGTGTGGGGAATCATTTTAATATTTAAAGTTCATCTTTCTCCATTTTCTGTGTATTCCAGCCTTTTCAGGTGATTATTTATTGTAGTTTATTGATTGTTTTTCTTTGACACCGTCAAAGTTGTGAGGCGTGGAAGCAGAACATGGTCATGTTCTGTTTGTCTAGAACCTCGTCTCTCTGTGCCGCTCTGACCGCCGCTCTGACCGCCGCTCTGTCCGCCGCTCTGACCGCCGCTCTGTCCGCCGCTCTGACCGCCGCTCTGACCGCCGCTCTGTCCGCCGCTCTGTCCGCCGCTCTGACCGCCGCTCTGACCGCCGCTCTGACCGCCGCTCTGACCGCCGCTCTGACCGCCGCTCTGACCGCCGCTCTGTCCGCCGCTCTGTCCGCCGCTCTGACCGCCGCTCTGTCCGCCGCTCTGACCGCCTCTCTGACCGCCGCTGTCGGGAAAATGTCAACACCTGCGCGCCTCCTTTGTCCTCGCGCCGCTCGCCACTCGACCCGCCGCCGGCTTCAGACAAAACGCTTCTGCAGCAAACGGCGGTTTAGGAGAATCACAGGGAAAGGTTTATCCCCACAGTCTGCAACATGAGCGGGGTCAAAGGTCGCACTGAGTGTTATTAACGAGTTCGATCGCTCGTTAGCGGGATCCACTTGTTTCCTCGTCTCCTAACAGGAGCCTCCACCCCAGGTCAACATGTTGTTGACCTCTGACCTCGTCATTCACCCCTTTAAAAGTACACGCTCTCTCCTTCTCTGGCTTTGTTGGGGCGGGGTCACGGCGATGACCTTCGTCTGCCAGCCGCTCCCCGTTGGTTCCCTACAGCAGGAGGAGGAGGAAGGTTGGGGCGATGACTGATGATGAGGAGTAACCCCCCCCCCCCCGACCCCCCCCCGACCCCCCCTCGGTCTGTTAACACCCATAAACTCCCAATCTGTCAGCCGGGGGAACAAACCGGCCGCTCCGTCTCAGGGGGCGGCAGTTGGAAAGCCTGTGGCTTCTGTCCCGATTGGTCATGGATATCCAGTACAAACACACACACTCTCAGATGGTGTGTGTGTGTGTGTGTGTGTTGGCTGCAGAGGCGTCTCAGTTGCCGCCTAATAAACAATCGTTTAAAGAGATCAGACTGTTTCCAGGTATTCCTGCTCCACACCACAGCTCTCCCTAGAAGGACGACGTTCAGCGTCGCCTTGAATATGTTGGATTTCCATGCTGACCTAAGACACGTTTTGTGATTCATAAACATAAAATCAGAATTACTTTAAAAATGTTTTTTTTTTTATTGTGCTTTGCATAGATTACAGTGAATCTATAAGCAAAACTTATAGAAGAAGTCTGAGCTGAAGTTACGAACACAAACATCCATGAGCCTTTCTTTAATAAACCAGCCTGCTCAGCTAGTTTACTGGACTAGCAGGAGCTAAAACGACTAGTAGGAGCTAAAATGAGTAGCGGAGCTAAAATGACTAGCAGGAGCTAAAATGACTAGCAGGAGCTAAAATGACTAGCAGGAGCTTAAATGACTAGCAGGAGCTTAAATGACTAGCAGGAGCTTAAATGACTAGTTCGAGCTAAAATGACTAGCAGGAGCTAAAATGACTAGCAGGAGCTTAAATGACTAGCAGGAGCTAAAATGACTAGCAGGAGCTTAAATGACTAGTTCGAGCTAAAATGACTAGCAGGAGCTTAAATGACTAGCAGGAGCTAAAATGACTAGCAGGAGCTAAAATGACTAGCAGGAGATGTTTACTGTTTATTGGACTAGCAGGAGCTAAAATGACTAGCAGGAGCTAAAACGACTAGCAGGAGCTAAAACGACTAGCAGGAGATGGCGCTCAGCCAAAGCAAACTGCAAGTTTAAAGTGACTGTAAAAAATCTTTCAATATTCTTACCACATCATTTTAATAAGTTTGAAAAATGTTTCGATCCCGATCCCCGTTAGCTGCGACCTCCTTCAGGTTAGCATTATGAAGCTAAAGTTAGCTTCTTATTGCAGCTTCTGATTCGGGAGTTTTTCTCCGCCCTGAGCATCTTTAATCTGCTCCACCTTAAAAATGAAATACTTTGACGCTCTGAATCTGTTGTAGGTTATACAAGCTAGGTGTGGTCTGGTGCTGTGTGTAGCGGTGTTGACATATTTCACGATTTGGAGGCTAACTTTAGCTTCATGTTGGCATTTCTAAACTGTCATCATTTCTGCATTTCCTTTTATTTCAGTGGTTTAAATTCAAACTGCTGAACGTTACTCAACGCATGAAAATTGCTGATGGCTACGTAGCAGCTAGCATGTTAGCCTAAACAACAAGGCGAGAGCTGTGAGCAAGTTATAAAAACTAAACAGCCTCAGGGCTTTTCCTGTAGATTTTCCATCTGAAATGAATGTTTCTGTGATTGAATCTGGTTTTAGCAGTCAGGCCGACTCTGTTCCTCTGGTTTCATTCACCAGACAAGCTGCAGATAATCCAGGTATTATTTAGCATTCAGGGATAAAATATTCCTGATTTTCATTTGAACCGGGGGAAACGGCGCTCTGCCTCTTTTTTAACGTCCAGGGATTTAATCCATAAGCACACAATATCTGCCAGCATTTGTCCAGATCTGACAGGAAGTGTGATAAACACCCCATCCTGTTCCACTCCAACCCACAGGACAGCAGAGGGTCTCGGCGCTAACGCGTTCAGAGCCGACGCCTGTCAGCAGAGGGCTCCTCTGGGAGGGGGGAGGGGAGGAAGGACGGATGGAAGGAGGGAGAGAAGGAGGGAGGGAGGAGATGAAACGCTGATGATTTGGACTAAAACAGAAATCCAGAGTGAAACACGGATCCTGGTCACATTACAGGTTCTGCTCCTGGTGGATTGATTATATTAATCTGGGTTATCAGCTGTTCCCTGATCTGGCCGTGGTACCGTAGAAAAGCAATAGGTGGCGCTCCACTGGTCTGAAATATGACTTTAAGCTGTTTTAGTTTGAAAGGAAACATTTCTGAAAACTTTCAACTTGAACCAGCTGACTGACGGTGGCTAGCAACTAGTGGGGGAGGGGAATATCAGGTGTATCTGCTGGACCGGCTCTGGTTCGTCATATTAGCTGTAGATCCGGTTCAGTGTGATGTCACGCAGTAGCTCCCGCCCTCAGCTTGCTGCTGCAAAAAGCTGCTGGCTAACGATGCTAACGATGACTAGCATTGGTTTTAGCTGTTGTCAACGCACTAAATCTTAACGCAGCGCTTTGCTCCTGATTGTCAGCCGTCTGCGACTGACGATCTGCACCAACTGGAACTTTCTTCTTCTGGACCAACTCAGCAAAACCCTGGAAAAGTTGGGAAAAATGCAACATTTTCCAGGTTCCAATCGACCCGTCGGTCCGTCCGTAATCACCGATTCTCAGTGAACAAACCTGTGGAAACATTGCTGCATGTTGCTGCTCCATGTTGCTGCTCCATGTTGCTGCATGTTGCTGCTCCATGTTGCTGCTCCATGTTGCTGCTCCATGTTGCTGCATGTTGCTGCTCCATGTTGCTGCTCCATGTTGCTGCATGTTGCTGCTCCATGTTGCTGCTCCATGTTGCTCCATGTTGCTGCATGTTGCTCTGTGTCGTTGCTCTATGTTGCTGCATGTTGCTGCATGTTGCCGCTCCATGTTGCTCCATGTTGCTCCATGTTGCAGCTCCATGTTGCTCCATGTTGCCGCTCCTTGTTGCTGCATGTTGCTCCATGTTGCAGCTCCATGTTGCTCCATGTTGCCGCTCCATGTTGCTGCATGTTGCTCCATGTTGCCGCTCCATGTTGCTGCATGTTGCTGCATGTTGCCGCTCCATGTTGCTGCATGTTGCCGCTCCTTGTTGCTGCATGTTGCTCCATGTTGCAGCTCCATGTTGCTCCATGTTGCCGCTCCATGTTGCTGCATGTTGCTCCATGTTGCCGCTCCATGTTGCTGCATGTTGCTGCATGTTGCCGCTCCATGTTGCTGCATGTTGCCGCTCCTTGTTGCCGCTGTCAGCATGAATCTCCATCAGTGATTGATGAGCGGCGACTCAGCAGCTTCCCGTTTCCATGGCGACTCTTGTTTGTTGTGAGCAAATAAGGTCAAATCGTTACGTTTTACATTCATCCTCATTAAATCCAAACGGGTCGAAGCGAACAGAACACACACAGCAGATCGATACACACACACACACACACACACACACAGCACCAGTTAGAGGCAGACTGGGATCACGGTTCTGGTTGCTGGAGGCAGGAAGGCCTTACTGGGAGTATTAGGAGGGATGGTAACTGGCTGACTGGTTTGCCTTCTGGTTCCGGTTCTGGTTCTGGTCGGGTCCAGAAGAATCGGCCCACACGTTTGGACCATCAGACATGAATCCTTAAGTTTCTCTGTTTGGATAAAATATTTAATCTTTTATTTTCCAACCTGTTTGGTTTTGTTTTATAAATATGTCTAAATTTAATACTGTAAGAAAATAGGTCTGGACTTTGACTAGGCCATTCTACTTCTAACTCTGCAGGTTTTCTTCCTGGATTTAGCTCCACCCATCTTCTCCTCAGCATGATGCTGCCACCACCATGCTTTACCACAGATGATGGGTTTGGGGTTAAGTACAAATGCTTGCCGCACTTTTCAGACGTTTGTATTCATAAAATGGACATTTATCAACTTCCTCACCAATAAAAGGTTGTGAATACTTTTTAAAGTCACTTTTTTTCTCTGTGAATCATTTAAAAGCTGAACATAAATAATGTTCATAAGCTGAAACATTTTGTGAAGCGAGGATTTCTGCTCCCGCTGGGTTTTATATAATCAGGTTTTTAAGTTTAAAGACAAAAAGCCTGAAGATGAAAGCGGAGAGAGGGAGTGAGGATTACTGAGATCACTCCCACTGCCTCCCATTATCCTCCCATTCTTCCCACAGCTTCCAGTTCATTCCTCTAACCGCTGGAAACACCGGCTCTGATCCGACTGCCTCAGGCTGCAGCTTTTAGTCCTGATCGGATCCGAACGGCAGGAACAGGACCGGAGCGGTTCTGCTCAGTTTAATCCACTCTACATTTGTTTTGGTTCCATCAGATGACGGCATAAAAAAAAAAAATTCCTGATTAGGATTTATGTCACATAATCTGTGAAAAATATGTTAAATAAACGTCTTCCTTCCCCTGAGAAACGGTGGAATTATTAGTACGTTTTTTTGCACCGCTAACTTAAAAGTTAGCATTGCTAACCCTAAAGCAGTCATCACAAACATTAGCTCCGCTAAAGCTAAAGCTAAAGCGCTAACCTCAGTTCAGATTATATGGAACAACAATTTAATTTTGACATTACATAATTTACATGTCCTGGTTATATCGTTTTCCTGTGGTTTAGTTTGTTCCTGTTTGTTTTCCATTTCAAATATTTTTGTGGGGAAAAATAAGATAACATGAAAAGAGGAAGCAGAAATTCTACATAAACTGCCTTCAAAATAAGAGTATGAGTATAAACGTCTGACTATGTGAACTGTCGATATTAAAATCTTCAACACAGACGTTGATCTTTGTTCAAGTGAATGCTTACAAAACAGCCAGGTAAATTAGCGCTTTAGAATTTATCCAAATACATTTTTTCTGGGAAGCTAATTGTGCTAAGTGTTAGCAAAAATGCTATAGCACTAACCAAAATATTAGCTCCCAACTTATAAGAAATATTCCCACCACAGTTAATAATCAGCAATAAGAAGCGAACTAAATCCCAGACGTCAAAAATAAATTATTTTAAATGAAGCTGATATTAACCCCTTAATGCCTGGATTTATTTCCAACAAAATTAAATTCATTAGAGGTTATAAATCTGAACATTACAGCTTTTGTGGAAATTTTGATATGAATTTAGAGAAGCCAGATAAATGAAAATCTGTTGATTCTGCACAGCTGCATTGTGTACACATGGAAAAACAATTCCCATATTTTTATATTTTTTTATATAAATAATGGTTAATCTGGTAAATAAGACACCAAACTTATTAACTTTTTCACTGTAAGTTTAGTGTTTAACAGTTAAAATAATACGACACATTTAAACATTACTCTGCATTTAAAAATGCAAGACAATACTGGTACTATGTAAGCTAGCTATAAATGATGCTAATGCTAGCAGCTATGTGACGATGTAGGCTAGCTATGAAGGATGCTAATGCTAGCAGCTATGTTACGATGTAAGCTAGCTATAAATGATGCTAATGATGGCAGCTATGTTACGATGTAAGCCAGCTATAAATGATGCTAATGCTAGCAGCTATGTTACGATGTAAGCTAGCTATAAATGATGCTAATGCTAACAGCTATGTTATGATGTAAGCTAGTTATAAATTATGCTAATGCTAGCAGCTATGTTACGATGTAAGCTAGTTATAAATGATGCTAATGCTAGCAGCTACATTACGATGTAAGCTAGCTATAAATGATGCTAATGCTAGCAGCTACATTACGATGTAAGCCAGCTATAAATGACGCTAATGCTAGCAGCTTAGTAACAATGGAGGATCTCATGTGTGGAGCCCTGAAGACAAATCTGCTCAGGGCCCCCAAAAGTTTTGGTCCGGCTCTGGATCCAGGTTTTTTTTTTTTTTTTTTTTTTTAAAGTGGCGGTTCATAAAGCAGAAGCAGCGAAATGAACCCGGCGTGAACCAGGAGGATCATCCTGACAGATATTCCCCTCCCACCGCTCCGCAGAGCCGCTGTCGTCCCAAACCGGCCTGGTGGTTCTGTTATGACAGCTGCTCCCTCCTCCCAACTATCCGCTGTGTGTGTGTGTGTGTGTGTGTATAATTGGCCTGCTGTTGACCCTCTGGTAATTGTGTGTGACAGCAGTAAAGGTCTCCGGTAACAAAGTGCCGACCGGATGCTTATTGGGGTTTTAACCGAGGAACATGATCAGGTTTTCCCTGGGGATCCGACGTCCCCACTCTGTCTGTGTGTGTGTGTGACAAAATATTTAATTCATGAATTTCCATCTCTTCAGTTCTCCACCTTGCTAAAATGAGAAAATTACTTTAATTTGTCTCCTGAGTGGTTAAACAGAGGCTGGAACAAAAACATAAAAAATATCTGCTTTGACTGAATCTGAATCAGTTTAAATGTAATTTAGACGAAACGGACTGAAAATCAAAATATTTCATCTGGGAAAGGTTTGAAAATTGTCATCATTTCTTCCTCCAACTCTCACCTTTTATTGTGTAAAGTGGGAAAATTCAGGCTGCAGGAAGCCTGCAGAATCACACAGAGGTAAAGAAATAAGAGCCTTTGCAGCAGGAGCAGAAAAAATGTAAATAAGAAGAGCTGAAATGAGGCTCCTCTGTAGGCTGGTCAGGATAATGCCTGAGAGAAAAGGAACAAATCTAGTGGCTTTGTCTCAAAACAGCGACTAGAGGGAGGAATAAACAGAAACACAGTTAAAACAGCTGATAGTTACTGTAGGATGCAGTTTGAAGGGTTAATAAAGCATAATTAATACTAATCTAATGGTTAATTAGTGCAGTTAATGTTACTGGAGTTAATAGAAACCGCTAATTAAAGCCCAATGTAGCTAATATTCTCCCAGACTCTAGGGGGCGGTGTAGCGCGTCTCCAGCAAGCTTACAGCACTACACATGTTATATAAAGTGACTTTGAATCCTCTGGACGACCAGCAACAAACTTGCAACTTTTATTCCAAAAGGTTAGCAACGTTCATTTTTAAAAGTGACGAATCACGGATATTGTGAATTTATTTCAAAAAGATGATTTAAACAAACTACCGACAATTTTTTTTTTTTTTTAAAGTTAAATAATCTAAAGACTTTTTCCAAAGCGAAAAAGTAGCAACTTTCATTTCAGAAACTTGACGAATGTAGTGACTTAATTTCAAACAGTAACTTGGAATAAACTAGAAACTTTATTTCAAGAAAAGCGACTAGCAAAAAACTAGCAATTTGTTTTATTCTAGTATCAAATCTACTGACTTCCAAGAAGCAACTAGTGACAGATCTGTCAACTTTCTTCTGTGTTGTTGGAGGCTTTGGCGAAAACGTGAACGCACTAAATCGTTTTTTATAAATAACACTTTTCAGTGATACTGAATGGAGCCTTTGTGTGAATGAACGGCCAAAACTCCTAAAAAGGTTTTTGTTTTCCTGGACATCCGGCCAGTAAGAGCTGTTGCTGGTTTAATTTTCCTTGGTGCAGAAAATGATGGCGTAGTTTCTGAAACGACTCGGAACCATGAATGACAAACGGATCTTTGACCATAAACGGATCTTTGACCATAAACGGATCTTTGACCATAAACGGATCTTTGACCATAAACGATCTTTGACCATTAGCGGATCTTTAATCCTGTGCAGGTGACGCAGAGGGAAGCGGATCCAACATGTCTGATGGATTCCCCACGTTCCCCTCTGAGCGCCACATCAGAAGCGTCGACGTCGCGTTTAATTATTGCCGTGTGTAAACAGCCAGTGGAGTTAATTTAATTTACACAACAGAAAGAAATGGGCTGGGATTGACAAGTGTTCACACTCTCACACACTCGGAGTAATTAGCCGCTAACACAGCGGGCTGAGCCGCGCCGGGCTAATTAAGGACGACTGGCGGAAATATCAGAGGAGGAGAAACGGAGAGAACAGAAACACAAACTCACCGGGACAAGTCGGCATCGACGGGACCGGCTCAAACCCGACTCCACTGGTACCGACAAGGCATCGGTTAGAACTCAGGCCACAAACTTTTAGTCAGAAATCATCAGAGTCACCAAACAAATTCACATCAGATGTGTTGATCAGTGGTTCTGCTGGTCCAGATCTGTGGAGCATAGAAGCTGAAAGCTGCTTCTCCATGGTTCTGCATCAGAACCGGAACCAGAAAGGTTGCTATGGCAACAGCAGCAGGTCTTTAATGAATCCTGGAAATGATCGTCAGGCGATAGAAGGCCGACTTTGTAACCGTCTTTATGTTGCTGAGTTTTACTTTAAATGTGAGCAAAACTTTGTCTTTATTCTGCTAATGTGGAAAAATTACAATTTCACAATGAGGGTGTTTCATTAAGTAAGACATGAATACATAAGAAGCCATTAAAAAACATGAATATTCATCAGCCAATCAGAGCAGACGTTTTCGTTTCATTCAGGCGATGGAGCGACGAGCCCCGCCTCCTGTGGAGCAGCTACGTTGGCGCCGTTATGAGGACGTTGTCGTCGTTTTATGGACTGAAAACGTTGGAATGAACCAGGTTTGTTTGAACTGTGATGCTGTGAGAGCTCAGAAAAAAACCGTCGTCCTCCTGCCACTTCCTGTCGTCTTCTTTGGCGTTTCCACCTGCAGAAACGTCCGGCTGAAAAATCACCTCATGCTAACGCAAAAACTTTTTACTGAAACATTTTTCCTTTTCATTTGGCTTTTTTACATTAAGATCACAAATTGTTCAATTTTATGTTGCAGTAAAGAATCAGATTTATTTTACTGTCACTGAGAGAAAAAACAACAAATTTTAACAAATATAAACTCTGGAAGGCAGATAAATAAAGTAAATGCCATTAAATATAGAAGCACAGAAACAACGGGGATGTTGAGGAAGGTGAGCAGATAAATGATGATCCTGGAATGTGCTGGCAGAAGGCTGAATTTGTAACCGTCTTTATGTGTCTCTGGAGGTCCAGACCAGATTTCACCTCTGCTTTCTGCCTGTAATAACTGACTCCATCCTTCCTCTGTCGGTCCGCAGAGGTCCGTTTTAACGGTTCTGTCCTCATATTGTCGTGGTTCTGGTGATGAAGGTTGTGTTGTCGTTTCTAACTGGTGCGTCTGAGTCTCTGCTGCTGGGATACTGGGCTCAGCTGGGAGATTACAGCAGAGATTAGAGCAGATTGGAGCTGACCGAGCCTCACATGCTGCCTGGCAGGTGAAGCTTGTTAACCAAGTTTCCTCCTGATGTCACATCCTGATGTCACATCCTGCTGCTGATCAGCTGATCAGCGGCTCCAGTTTGGATTTAACCAGCGAATTCTGACGCTTCTTTACTGATATTCTGCTTTCTGTTTTGTATTTCATTAATTATTGATCATTTCTCCTGTTGCTGCTCCATCCCGGGCCATTTGGGTCCGTCCGGGTCCATTGGGTCCGTTTTTGTCCGTCCGGGTCCATTGGGTCCGTCCGGGTCCATTGGGTCCATTGGGTCCGTCCGAGTCCATCCGGGTCCATTGGGTCCGTTTGGGTCCGTCCGGGTCCATTGGGTCCGTCCGAGTCCATTGGGTCCGTCCGGGTCTGTTTGGGTCCATCCAGGTCCATTGGGTCCGTCCCGGTCCCGTTCCTCCTGTGCAGCGTTTTGGACCTGCTAATGCTACAGGCAGCTGGATTTGGACTTTAACTGACGATTTTTGCCGTTTCTTCCCTGATTTCTTCTGCTTTCTGTTTAATTTTCCGTTATTGATCATTTCTCCCGTTGCTCCTCCATCCCGGTCCATTTGGGGCCATTTGGGTCCGTCCGGGTCCGTCCCGGTCCCGTTCCTCCAGGCAGCAGCTGTGTGGTGTTTAATCCCGTTTCTGGCCCGCCTCCAGAGTCGTAACGCAGTCTTCCTGTCAGACGGCGGCCATCGTTGTCGGCCATTGTTGCTGTGTGTGTGTGTCGGTGTGTGTGTCGGCTTGGCCGCCGTCCACCTCGCTGTCACCGCCTCTCACCAGTTAAACTCTGGATTTAAGCGGCGCTGCCGTGCCGACCCGATCAGGAGCGTTCTGATCCGGCCGTGTTCGGACTGCTGTTAAATGCTGCAGGGTTCTGTTGGCAGGCCCGGCCCATTGTTTCATTCCTGCTTGTTGCTGCAGCTGCTGCATATTAAACGCTGAGCCGACCTGCTGCTGCCAGGTTTCACTTCCCTCCTTCATCTGCGGCTCGAAAAATAGTTTCAAAATGGAGGAGAAACCCGAACACTGTCACTGATTGGTTACTTAGTCTGACATCACAGAACAAATCATTCATCTCCAGGCGTTACAGTTAGCAAGCTAAATATTTAGCTGCCACCTCCAGCTAAAAGACAAACATTTAGCTTCAGGGTAAATATTTAGCTTGTTAGCTTCTGTCTCTAGCTTCCACTCAATATTTAGTTTGAAGCTGAAGGTGGAAATTAAACACATTGAACCTCGTTTGTCTCGGTGGTTGGGTACTGAAAAGTATCTTTTACAATTATTATACAGCATAATTAAAACCAAAGAACAAAACCTGTTTTCAGGCCCAAGCATTTCTTAACAAATAGGAGCTTTCTTACAAATAACTACAGTAACATAATGTAAATCAATACAAAGTGCAGTAGGACGCGTTTCTCTGAGTCTCTGATGCGGCGCTGCCGCCTGGCTCCGCCCCCCAGAGTCTCTTCCTCAGTGGTGCAGACGTGTTTTTTCCAGAGAAGAACATCGCTGATGTTGTCGCTGTTTTTTCTTCTGGGCAAAAATATTTGCCAAAGTTTGCCGAGCTGTACATTTAAACACCGTAACGTTGTTGGCACACAGGCAGAGAAGAAGCGCGGAGACTGTATAGCCAATCAGGACGCAGAACACAACGCACTGTAAAAAAAAAACTGCACAAAAAACCCCGCGAAGCAGCCAGGGGTCAAAGGTGGACCGCGTTACAGCCAGGGGTCAAAGGTGAACCGCGTTAAAGCCAGGGGTCACTGCATTTAGCACAAAGCTAAATATTTAGCTTCAATGATAATATTTAGCATAAAGCTAAATATTTAACTTCAATGATAATATTTAGCATAAAGCTAAATATTTAGCATAAAGCTAAATATTTAGCTTCAATGATAATATTTAGCATAAAGCTAAATATTTAACTTCAATGATAATATTTAGCATAAAGCTAAATATTTAGCACAAAGCTAAATATTTAGGTTAGTAGGCCAAATTCTTACCATCAAAATACATATTTAGCTTCAGTCTAAATAATTTATGTATTATTTTATTATTTAGTTTCAATATTAGTTAGCAAACTAAACATCTGAGTGTCTGTGTAAATGACTGAAATGTTTCACCTGAGCTGTTTTACTAACATCTAATAAATTCATATCCCATAGATTATTTATATTGTTCATCTCTGTACATTTTCATCAAATTACTGCTGGACAGTTTCATGAAGGTCAGAGGTCACAGCCGCCTGGGAATTCCTTCGATTTCCTCTAAAAAGGCTCATAAATGCATATTTTAATATTTCAAACAGCAAATATACCTAAATATGCATTAATACACACAGTGGAAACTGTTTTATTGCTAAAACCGAAGCTAATGTCTACAATCTGCCTTGTTGACTCTTGATTCAGCTGGTGCACCTTTTTCCTTCCACTCAATTTTCTAAGAATGTTTTGTCATGATATTTATATTTTCTTAGGCAGTTTTCATTCTCTGTGAGTGATATTAATCAATATTACAATAACTAAAGGCTTTGATCCATATAATATGAGGTTCATTTTTGGAATGTAGGACAAGAAATCTTCAACTTTTCCAGGATTTTCTCGTCTTCCCAAGACGGCTGGACCAGAAAATGTGAAAACTCCTTCAGAAATCCAGGAACCGAGCAGCTAAACCAGACAATTTCCAGAAAATCATTCTGCTTTTTCCCCTGAAGCCCCTAAAATATTCAGAAGGGCTGCAAAAAAAAAAAAAACCTAAAATCAAACCGAAGCAGCAACAGAAAAGATTTGTCTTCAAACATGAAGTGAAGAGCAGCTCAATGTTTCAGATGAAATATGAAGAAACGGCGACAGAGAGTGATGGCATCAAACTGCAGGACGAAGAGTACAAGGGCACGCTGCCCAGCTGTGTGTGTGTGTGTGTGTGTGTGAGCGGTGGAAGTGAATACAGATTGAGCTGTCAGGAAAGTGATTTACTGATAGGGAGGGAGGGAGGGAGGAATCAATAAGGAGGAAACCATGAAGGAAAAGAGAGGAGAGAGAGGAAGGAGGGATGAAGAGTGAAGGAGGGACACCTGTGATTGGACGCTGAGGTGATTTATAGCGGCGCTCTGAACCTGCAGACCTGCTGTTTAATATTGTTCTCCTGGGTTCTCCCATGATGCCTTGCAAAATAAAAAAAATCCCGCTGCTCAGACGCACAACCAGCGTTTCAAAGTACGGAAAAATATTCCACTTTCTGCTGCGTTAAAGTTAAAACAAAAATAACAGAAAACACTCCACATTAGCTGCTTTACGATCTGCATGTGGCGGCCCATTAGTGCCAAAACAATTCATACGTTTACTGCAAATAAATCAAAGAACATTTCTATTAAAAAAATGAGGAAATTTTGAGTTTCAAAATTTGCTAATTTTTAGATTAAGTTGAGAAATTATCTGGAAAAAAGAGAACATTTCAGTTTCAGAAATTAGAAAATTTGCAAGAAAAAAAAGTTTGAACTAAAATTTTGTATTTTAGAAAGTTTCCAAAAGTTAATTTTTGACTTTTCAAACTCAGACATTTCCATAAAAAGGTTTTGTTGGATATTTTTCTTTTTTTGCTGTTTTTCATCTGGTGGTCCTGCTGCGCGGTTCTGAGTCCTGGACTCGGTTACACACCGAGTGGCCCCCAGGGGGCGCTGCGGCGCTTGGACTGGCTGCGTTAGCTAGCTTAATCCAGCACGCAAAGTTTCAGAACTGTGGTAATAACATTAAATTTGGTTAATATCACATATATTCTTACAGAGGGGATTATTGGTAAAGTCTAATATTTTATTTTCCGTAGCAGAACTCCATGTAAAATCATACAGCGAGTTAGCATCTATGCTAAATGAATAATTAGTGAATAGAAAACATTGTGAAGTTTTCATATTTTGAAGCGTTGTCTGTAAAGGGGGTCAGAGGTTAATTGAAAACCTCCCTCCATCTTTAAACACGGCGTGTATCTGCTGCCTCCCAGTCGAGTCGTGATCCGGGTCGTTCTCTTCCTCCTCTCAGCCTTTCCAGGGAACGCCGCCGCCGCCACTGAGCGCCGCCGCCGAGCGCCGCTTTGACTCAACAAACTGGCTCTCTGATCAGGATGAAAGGCCTTTTAGAAGCGACGACATCAAAGGCCTGCGGAGACGCCGCCGCCGCCGCCTCACACGGCGCTGAGCAACATAAACACATCGTGAAACAAAGCAGAGGCTCAGGAGGCGGCGCTCTGAGAGGAACGAGGCGTTACGGACCTGAGGAGCGTCTGGGTCAGAACTCGGCAAAACCGGGAAAAATTAAAGATTCTGTTTAGAAACCACAAACCTGCAGAGTTTTTACTTCAAAGCCTCCAAACATTAAAGGCAGAATGAGGAAACATTCAGCATCTGGATGTTAGCGGTACCGGCGCCAGTCGGACCGGATCGGACCGGACCGGCGGGCTTTGAAGCCGACTCTTCGCTTACCTTCAGAAGTCCAATAATTACATCATTTATGTTGATCAGCGGCCAGCAGAGAACCGATGGGTCCAAATGGAGCGGAAAGCAGCGTTTGGACAGACAAACGGGTCTGGTTCTGGTTCTGGTTCTGGATAAATAACGTTTGGACAGACAAACGGGTCTGGTTCTGGTTCTGGATAAATGACGTTTGTACAGACAAACGGGTCTGGTTCTGGTTCTGGATAAATAACGTTTGTACAGACAAACGGTTCTGGTTCTGGTTCTGGATAAATAAGGTTTGTACAGACAAACGGTTCTGGTTCTGGATAAATAAGGTTTGTACAGACAAACGGTTCTGGTTCTGGTTCTGGATAAATAAGGTTTGTACAGACAAACGGGTCTGGTTCTGGTTCTGGTTCTGGATAAATGACGTTTGTACAGACAAACGGTTCTGGTTCTGGATAAATAAGGTTTGTACAGACAAACGGTTCTGGTTCTGGTTTTGGATAAATAGCGTTTGTACAGACAAACGGTTCTGGTTCTGGTTCTGGATAAATAAGGTTTGTACAGACAAACGGGTCTGGTTCTGGTTCTGGTTCTGGATAAATGACGTTTGTACAGACAAACGGTTCTGGTTCTGGATAAATAAGGTTTGTACAGACAAACGGTTCTGGTTCTGGTTTTGGATAAATAGCGTTTGTACAGACAAACGGTTCTGGTTCTGGTTCTGGATAAATAAGGTTTGTACAGACAAACGGGTCTGGTTCTGGTTCTGGTTCTGGATAAATGACGTTTGTACAGACAAACGGTTCTGGTTCTGGATAAATAAGGTTTGTACAGACAAACGGTTCTGGTTCTGGTTCTGGATAAATAAGGTTTGGACAGACAAACGGGTCTGGTTCTGGTTCTGGATAAATAAGGTTTGGACAGACAAACGGGTCTGGTTCTGGTTCTGGATAAATAACGTTTGTACAGACAAACGGTTCTGGTTCTGTACGGTCGGCCATTAAACGCGGTTGGAGCACCTAGAAGACGGTCAAAGGTCATTGACCAGAGATAGCACACTTCTGCTAATGCGCTAATAGCAGAGCTAATTTTCAGCTTAGCATACGTGCTAACTTTAAAACATTTAGCGCATTAGCTTCCACTAAGTGAATTTTTTCGGCTGTTTTGTGAACTTTCAGTCGAACAAAGTTCGACGTCTGTGTGAAGGTTTTCGTTGTTGATCGCTTCAAATGCTCTTATTTTGAAGGGTTAATGGAAAGTTTACGCAGCAGTTCAGATTCTTCTTCTCACGTTTCTCTTTTTCTCCCCAGTAACTTTATTTAAATAAGAAACACATAGCAGGTAAATAAAACACGGATATGAATCTAGTATCTGATGGTCTTAGAAAGCATGAAAATTAATCCAGAATTAATGTGGCGCTTGATTTTTGCCAGATATAATTGAATTGACGTTAGCCCTTTAGCATTAGCTCCCACTAAGTACAGTTGCTTCAGGTTTTTAGCATTAGCTCCTGTTGTTTTTATCCTCCAAACTAATTTAACACATAAATATTTGTGCTTAATCATTTGCAGAACATTAATATTTCTGAGTTCTTGTTTCTGCTCGTTTCTGTTGACTGCAGGGACAGCCTAGTCAAAGTATGGTTCCTTTCTCTGCTTCTTGGTGTTTGTTTACAGGCTTGTTTGCATGGGTTTGGGTGTGATGTTGGAAACAACATGGCTGCCAGAGTTCAGCTGGTTTTATTGGTCAAATCGTTGGATGAATGACCGACTCCTCTTCCTCTCCTCCAGCCTCCGACGCTCCATCGTCTTCCTCCTCCTCCTCGTCGCCCGGCCCTGGCTTTGTGGACTTGGCCTTCACCGTGGAGCCCCAGGACACGGTGACGGTGCGGGGCGGGGCGCTGCGCCTGGACTGCCAGGCCCAGGTAGGCTCGGAGGCGGCGGGCCCCGCCTCCATCACGTGGCGTAAAGATGGCGTCCTGCTGAGCGCGGTGGTGGACGAGCGGCGCCGGCAGCTGGAGAACGGCACGCTGACGGTGCAGAACGTGGTGCACTCCCGGCACCACCGGCCCGACGAAGGGGAGTACCAATGCCTCGCCACGCTGGACGGACTGGGCAGCATCGTCAGCCGGACGGCGAAGGTCACAGTGGCCGGTGAGAAAACGCACCGCCATTTTTATTCATTATTAATCTGATGAGGCCGTCTGACTCTACGACTGTAACAACATGCTAACCTTTAAGGTACTATGTTTTATTATTTCACATTGGCCTCATGAGTGTCAGGATCACGGCCATTTTCCAACATGGCTGCCATTTTTTACTTTTTAAGCCAATTATTGCCATAAAATGTTATGTTTTTTATACAAACTTTATGACATCATCTGTAACAAAACCAGAAACTTTGCTGTCGGCGAGTCTCTCACTCAAGATGATGTCTCTTAAGGGTTAGCGTTAGCTTCTGCTAACTTTATTGTGTTTACCAGATTAATGTTAGCTCATGCTAATTTTATTATGTGTCTAGCGTTAGCTTTCCCTAATTTTTGAGGTATTTAACTGTTTAGTGTTAGCTTCTGCTAATTTTTTATGTTTAGCTGTTAAACATAAAATTAGCATAGCTAATGTAGTTAGCTTTTGTTAGCAGAGCTAAGATTCTGGTTTAGCGGTTAGCTGCCTTTGTGGTTAGCTGTCCACAACACTGGAAATGGCTACTGCCGATTGTAGTGTAGTCATGTGTTCTCCATTACAGCCACGGCGGCCATCTTGAAAAATGATGTCTTCAAGAAACTTTATGTAATTTCTATTAACACCAACGTTTTTAACTAGTTGCAGATTTTAGTGCAAAAATCAGTTGTCCTTGACGACAGTGGTGGCCATCTTGACAAACTTCCACAGTTTTGAGTTTTTTAGTGGCTACAGGTTCTTTTTTTCAGTCAGCCCTACGGCATGTCTGTGCTGAGTTGGGTTTTTGTTCCCAGTTTTGGCTGAAGCATTGCGTTGCCTGCTGGACAGCTGGCGGTTTTCAGGTGAACTTCTCCGGATGTTTCCGTAGATTCTCGCCACACCTTGACCCGCCCTTGGTAGTTGTGCTGCTTGACATCGTCCCTCTGCTTCTGTGCTCATATTCATTTAATAGAGCTGGAGTAACTCACCTGTAATGTAATTTACAAAGTGCTCTGTGGCTTCAGATCAATACTGTTTATGGAGCGCATTAACAGACCGGGGCGCGGCGGCGGCTTAAGAGCATCTCTGTGGTTCGGCTAACGTTAGCGAACATCCGGACCAGGTGTGGGGAATAATCCCCAAACTTTTTACCGCTGCAGGTTCACGTCAATCCGTTTATTTCCAGCAGGAATGTTTTCCGGCGCAGAGCCTGTCTGAGCAGCAGAGGAGACGCAACGAGGCGGACAGTAATCCTGGAAAATTAGATTTCGAAGCGTTACGTTATTACAGCGCGTGTTTTAATATAATCTGTGATGTTCCTCTAATCTTCCACTGTACATCCTCTTGTCTCCACACCGAGGCGGAGATAATCTCCTGGATTTAGGAAGACACTGGGATTCAGACTGACGCAAAACAGAGGAACCATTCTTTTCTTTTCTGAGTCGTTCTGCTTCGATCAGCTGCGACAGGACAGGAAGTTAGAAAAATGTGATTTGTAGAAACGAAGGTTGGAAATGTTGATGCTGCTGAGCTTTTTACTGCTTGTTGGTGAAAGTTGCCTGGAAAACGGTCAAGAGGTTGACGGGAGCGTCAAGGAGCTCCTTACAGAGCAAATAAACACCAAATCTACGTTTTTATTTCTGCAGCTGAGGAGAAGTTGGTTCTTTTTGTTCCCATCTATACGTTTTGGTTCAAATTGTGACTTTTTCCTGTAAATCTGTTTAATTGTATTTATCCTAAGACCCTCTCAGTGCTGCCCTCTCAGTGCTGAACAGAGGTACTGCGGTTGGATTTTCCAGTAGTTGATGTTTACAGCCGTCTCACTCAGCCACGCCCCCTGGTGGTGAGTCAGGAGGTGGACTAGTTAGCATTGCTAGCATTGACCGTAACGTTTTTCAGTGTGATTGATTAGCCTGGATCTGACTGCAGGCGTTTGATGACACAGAGCTTAAAAAGTTTTACATTTACTGTAAGGACTTTGAAATGTCTTGAATTAATTTTAAAAATGTTACTTGGCCTTAAATATTTCAGTTTCACGCTGAAATTTCGGGTCTTAAATTCTGACAGAATTATTTAATGTTATGTCTTGTAACATTGAGGTTCTTTTCTGTCAGGCAAAAGTTTGAGCCACTTGCAGACATCTTGATTTCATTGAGGAGGTTGAGGCTAATGCTAACTAGCGGCTAATAAACCCTTTTTAGTCTCTCGTTGGTAAATGTAACTTATCGCCAACTAGCTGGACGACGTTCGTCTTCGCCACTGGGTCACTTCTGCTGCAGACCCACAGGATAACTTGGCTCTACGATGTAAAATATGTGATTTTGTTTTGTACATTTCTTCCATAATGGACTTAAAAAGTCTTAAAGTGAGTGAAACCTGCAGAAACCCTGGAAACAAGCCATCCTGCACGTTTTGTCGCCATAAGTTTCCAGCAACACTGAAGAAATTTGGGAGCTTTGTTGCTTGTTGCTTTCTTAAAATTGAACTTGCTAAATTTAGCCACAGTCATTCCCACACTTGGCCACGCCCCCTCGTGTTGACTCCGCCTACTTTAGTAGAACTTTACACCTTATTTTAGGGGGCGTGGCCTCTAGACCTGCTTTTCCATCGGTCATGTTTTTACCCAGAAGCCGTTCATGATCTAAATCCAGAAGAATTTAGTAAATATTTAATATTTCCTCGGCTTATTATCTGACATTAGGAGTAAAGATGATGCATTTTGCTGCTCGGCTTCCCATTAGAACAAACATTTGGACCCGACCGACTCCGATTCATCTGCTGCTCGTATGTTCGCTCTCTGGAGCGACGCTTCAATTAAGCATGGCTGGCTAACGGCGGGCGGACGGAAACACAGAAGAAGACGCGTTTCAAGGCTGCAGGTGAAGCTGTTTAATAACTAAACCTTAAAGCTGTTAGAAGATATTATATGACTTTTAAAAAAATAATAACTTTAGTTTTGATTTCCAGTCTTTTTAATGATTGGTCTCATTAAAAAGAAACACTGCAGGCGAGGCCACAGTTTCTGTAAATGAGTCTCAGAAAGCATGTAAAATGTTCAAACACACACACACACACGCACACACACACACACACGCACACACACACACACACACACACACACACACACACACACACACACAGGCATCCTTAAACACAAATTAGTTGTTCCTAAATGGCATTCACGTCACACACATTACAAGGCAAAATGCTAATTAACAAGAGAGGCTTAAAAATTCAATTAGCAGTCTGCTGGCGTGTTGGAGCCTCTGTGCCCAGAACGGAGCGTAAACTGTGAATTAATTAGAAGCTCTGAAGGCTCAGAGAAACCCAGACAGCAGATAAGAGCAGAACAGAACCAGAACCAGAACCGAGGAGCGGAAGCTTCCTGGCTTACAGGATGAAACGGAGCCGGAAAACACGATCAACGTTTGTACAATCCACCCTGTTCCAGAACTTTCTAGAACCAGATCCGGCTGCAATCAATTTTCAGATCTCCTGGGTTTAGGTCTGGACTTTTACTAGGCCACTCATATCTATCAGTGTGGTTTTCCGTCAGGATTTACCTCGTCGCCCGTCAGCAGGTTGGTTTGACCCAGAGAAGCACAGCAGCTGGAGGTGGAGCAGACGATGAACTTCTGGTCCCAGTAGAACCACATTGACAGGAAAACGGCCTTCAGGACGTTTTACGTCCCTCGTTTGTAAAACCATGATTATGCTTCTTCGTCTTCACAGTTCTGTGTTTGGTCATATTAAATCCCAAAGAAATACAACAAGGGTTGTAGCTCGAGATGTAAACAAGTTCAAAGGTTGGAAAATACTCCTGCTAGTCTCAGCTGGAGCATTTTATTTATAAATCTGCATTAATTTAAAATATGTAGCCACTTTTGGGGAGTTTTTCCTCCAAACCAGATCTGCTGCAGCTGTTTTTTCCCCACCATGACCTCCTTTCCTTCCACACAAACTTCTTCCAGTCTAACTCAATAACAACTTGTTCATGTTGTGCTAAAACTCAAAGTGTTGGCCTTAGAAACTGTCCTCGTTAGGTTCCTGAATCCACTGCCGTGGCGTTGGACGGAAACCAGCTTTCAGTCCAGCAGGTTGCTAATTAGCAGTCGACTCGGAGGATTCGGACAAATCCTGCTTAATGGCTGCGAGGAAAGTGTGGCTTGACCACCAGACGTGGATAATAATTGGTCCCAAGGTAAAGAAGGAGGAAAAACCATCCCACAAATCCCTCTAATGCTGCTGCCTGCTGGCCGGGATTTCCATCTTATTACCCGAGTCGTTTTGAGCCTTTTAATAAAGATAAACAAAGATGCAAACTAAGTTCATCATAAACAGAAAAGCTTCTGGCTGCTTTCTTTTTAAACACAGTGAAGCTCAAACTGTGGGGCCCCCTAGTGGTCAGCAAGGCACTGCAGGTAAACAAACAGTTATTAGCTCTACCAAGAGCTCAAAGTGCTCAGCTGACCAAGTAATGAAAACAATACGGGTTGCTCAAAAGAAAACCTGAAGACACTGGTGTTAAAAAACTCCAGCAGGAGTTCACATCATTTTTCAGTTTCTCAGGGTGAATTGCACAACTTTGGTTTTGATTACGATAGCATGCTATCAGCACGCATATTCACCTTTACCAATTAGTAGATTATTCAATGAATGTGCTAAGAAACTAATATTTTCATTTCACATTGGGTTAAGATGCTAATGCTAGGTGTTTGTTAAACGGATTAACGTCATGATGTGTGAGAAGCCGAGAGCTGATGATTAATATCTTACTGAAAAAATGATGAAAAAACGTCCGGAAACACAGGGAGCCAGAGGCGAATCAAAAACAGGGATCTAGAGGAAAATGACATCAGGGAGAAAAACGGGAGATTTAACTGGAAGAACCAGAAAGGAAGAGAGCAGGAGAGAGAGAACGCTGGAACAAAAGACCTTCAGCCTGTTAGCTGATGGGCTAACGGGTCGGGCCTGTTAGCTGATGGGCTAACGGGTCGGGCCTGTTAGCAGATGGGCTAACGGGTCGCGGCCTGTTAGCTGATGGGCTAAAGGTTCTCGGCCTGTTAGCTGATGGGCTAAAGGTTCTTGGCCTGTTAGCTGATGGGCTAACGGGTCGCGGCCTGTTAGCTGACGGGCTAACGGGTGGCGGCCTGTTAGCTGACGGGCTAACGGGTCGCGGCCTGTTAGCTGATGGGCTAACGGGTCTCGGCCTGTTAGCTGATGGGCTAACGGGTGTGAGGGAGAGAGAGAGAAAGTGGCACAGAGGGCGAGGGAGAGTACACAACAGATTAGGAAATTAACATAACACTAAAAAAAATAACTAAACTTAGGAAACATAATTAGAGAAAATAAATAAACTCAACTGGAAACACTTAGAATGAGTGAATTAGGCGAAACAGAAACCAGCTAATTGAAGAAAGAGTTTGAGGAACACAGAACAATCAAAACCCCCAAACAGTAAAATGGTCGTCAGCCTGAATACGTTTGAGAAATGCTGCTGTAAAGCTATAAAAACTCAGACCTGGAGCCGCTGCTCGCTAAGTTAATCAGATCTAAAGTTTGCTGATGAGACTCGAAGCGAGTTTGGTGACGGCTCCACAGCCGGCCTCCTCAGTGAGCGGCTGCTGCAGGCGCAGGGTGATCCACACGCAAACCGACAGCGACTCAACTATATAATTTACATCAGCGTTCCCGTCGCCTCACATATGTGACGATGTCAGAGACGGCGCGCTGCGAGCGACCTTGGTTTGCACGCCGGCCGGCCCCATGGATCCCTGGGCGCTTCTTATTTCTCAGTGCAGCAGGAGACGGTGGCTTGTTCAGAGTTCAGCTTCACAGATTGTTTCTGTCAAGGTGGCGCACAGGAAGCAGCAGCAAAATGGCCTCACAGGGTCACAACAAAACCCCGAATAAAACCTGCAGAAGGATTTACCTCCTTTCAGGTAAAACCACTTACTGCAGCTAATCAAATATAAAGAATTATATTGAAATGCACATAGGGAATTGTTTCTGTCCAACTTTATATAACAAACCATGTTGTTACTAAATAGAACCTGCTAGCTAATAGCACCATTAGCTATGCTAGCAGCTAGCCTGCCAGTAAGATGGAAGCAATAATTTAGTGGAAAATGTACAAATATTTCCTTCCATATTTCTTTTCTCTTGAATTGTAAAAGTATATATTTCTTTATCCTGCTTCTTGATTGCACGGTTAGCTATGTAAGCGGCTAGCTGCTAGCTTGCTAAACCGACTGGTTTAGTGTAGAAATGAAGAAACTGATTTTTTTATTATTCTTTTCAAAGTTTATTGTTTTTTAGTTTAAATACGTAAAATGGAAGCGTGTGCTGCGTTCATGACATAAATGTAGACACTCTGCCTATTGGTTGCAACATTAGCTGTGGCTAACTGCTAGCTTGCTAAATAAGTAGAAGTTTAGTGTATAAAATTCAATAAAAAATGTTTTGTTATAGTATATTTAGTTCTGATTTGATGTATATTTTAATCTTAGTATATTAACTTTAAATATACATATTCATTCCTGTATTTCACTTTATTTGTAGACTAATAAGTCAGTAGCATCAGTAGCTCTGTTAGCAGCTAATCGTAGCCAGCAGTAAGAGCTCGTGCCAGAAATGAAATAGAAAATATAATCTGTTGTTCTGTATTTTTCCATGTTTTACCATTTGTTTTGTGTCAGCTCTTTGTTTTATGGGAAACATTTGAAACGTAAGTTTAGCAAATATCCTTGCTAGCGCTGTTAGCATCAGCTAACTGACCGTAGCAACGGAGGTCTGGAAGGAAGCAGCGGCTAACTGTTGGAAACACAATCTGGTTTTATTATGAAGTTCTTTATTCTTTGTATTGAATTGACATTTTTAACTTTGATTTAGAAACTATTTTAGTAACGTTGGACCAAAAGCAGAAAGTTTTATTTCAGTCAGAATCATTTTGTGAATCAGCTGCTGGTTTAGTTCAGATCTTAAAATGATCCTGTTTGAATTTTTGGTCCTGGCGACAATAAAGACAGTTCATAACTTACTGAGCTTTAATAAAAAGCTCAATAAGCCTAATAAATCACTACAGACTTTGGATAAAAATGATATAAATATACATTGGGTTGGAGATTCTGCTTTCCTGGTAAATATTTAATACTCCTAAATACATTTATGAATTTAATTAGTACCATCTGTAAGGATTTGACTTGTGTTTAATTCTAATAGAAATATTTAACAGATTTACCCTTTAAGCCAAATCACATTAGAAATATGTAAACTATTTGGTTACATCATCTTTGTTGACTCGGTGGTTGTAGTTACGTCTTGATTAGAATAAAATGGCGGAAATGTTCTTATCTGGAATAAATTAGGACACCAGATTATGTTCATAAATTATGTTCTTAAAGTGCAGAAGATGCATTAATAATTCAGCGTCTCTGTTTGATCAGCGCTCCGACACTCCTGGTGGTTTCTGCTCTCCCAGCTTCTTCTTATATAATCTGTTTTGTTTGACAAAGTTTAGAAAAGTTAGAATAAGTGAATGAACTCCACTTTTTCTTAATGAGCGTTTTACATAATGAGGAACTTACAAATTGAACGCTGCAACATTTATTTCTGCTACATCACTCACATAAAGACAGAGTCTCTGTTGGGACAAACAACTTGCACTTTGAAATTAAATTTCTTTCTGTTCATTTTTATGCGCCTGCAGACACAAGAACCGTTTTTAGAAACAGAGTCACTGAAACTTTCGGGTTTCTGTAGTTTTCATTCCTGAGACTCAGTGGAAACTTTCCAACACTTTACAGCTACTCCTATAAAAACGTACATTCCAGAACTTAAAAGGCATTTTTTATGTTCATTAAACGTTCAAATGAACAGAGATTGAAAATCCTATTAACAAGAGCGACGTTGGCTGGACAGCAGCAGGTTATTTTTGAGTAAATTGTGAACCTGCAGTGTTATTTCCACCAGGAAAGGAAAGTTTATGTGTTTATAAACATTTTTTACACAATTAGAAGGAAAATAAAACGGGAAATAATAAAAAAACGAATTACAAATGCAAAGAGGGCAAATGGTGACGGTTGAAAGAGACTGACTGGCAGCTCTGAACAAATCGTGTTTTGTTTCTGCTTTGAGTCAAAGGAACTGGACGTTTCGGCTGTTTTGCAGTTTGGTTTTCTCCATGTTTGGTTCTGATGCAGATCCAACAGCAGCAGATGTTTAATGTTTCCTGGAAACGTTGTTCAGGTGACAGAAGGCTGATTTTATAACCGCCTTTATGTGACTCTGAGGGTCCAAAGCCAGATTTCAGCTGTAATAACTCACTTTGGATCGTTTGGCTTTAATAACTTCAGTTTTGTTCAGAGTTATCTGGTGACATTGTGAAGTAGAGCGCTGTATCATCTGCGTATCTAATCATAGTCTTTGTTATAACCTCTGCTCGCGGGAGCTTGTTAATATCTACGACTTGTGCATGATTTTCCCTGAACGTCTGGAAGTTTCTTTGTTAAAACTTCTCTGAAACTTTCCAAAACTTAAAAGTACACCCTGTGTTTTGTGTTGCTACCAAAAAGAAAAGTAGAACTGAGAGTTAAAATCTTAATAGCTGTTTCCGAATCAAGTTTGTGCAACAGAAAAACGGAAAGGGAAGAAAAACGTTAATAAGACCCAACAATTATCAGCGATTTCCAGTGAAGATGGAGCCGGCAGGAGGAGAGGAGGTTCCTGAACGTGATGAAGGCTGCAGAGGGCTGGTTGGGTGTCAGGGACGCCTGCGGGGAGCGTCTGAAAGAAAATTACATGAAGAACCCAGACGTTTAATAAATAATTTAATAGAATAATAAGCAGCAAAACGCTGCAGCCCTTAGTCATCTTTTCTAATCATGCTTCCTGCTGCTTCCTGGGAGTCGTGACATTTTCTGCGAGTCCTGCTTTGGTTTTAAAGTAGCTGCTCACAGACGGCAGACACATTTTGTTTGCCAGGAACTCATTTTGATGGAGCAGCCTGGATAAATGGGAAGCCTGTCAGATTTCATTTTTCCATTAAACGCAGTCGCATCGTCTGCTGGTTTTTTTCATCAGATCTGATTCAATCACTTCATCCTGCTTTAAATCTCAGAGTAACACGGAAAAGAAAATAAACAGCTTTCATTAAAGTCCCGGCGCTCGGATTAATCTACCTGGAGACGCGTGTTGACATGAAATGAGCCGAGCGAGGCCAGCTGTTGGCGCGGCTGGACTCCGCCGACGCCGCTCCCACTTTCTGCTGTCCTGTTTCATCTGGGAATCCGACCCGGTTCGACCCGGCCTGTGTTCTGGCCTCCACACCTGCTGCTCCTCGCTCCAGCTCTGCCTTTGTTATCCGCCTGGTTCTGACCCGGGGAACCGGCGCAGCGGGCGGCGCTGCTCGTCCTCGCCTCACCGCTGCTGCCGGCCCTCTCATCGCTCGGCAGGTCAAAGCTGCAGCAGCAGCAGCTCCGTACCTCTGGGTTCATTATTAGACTGGACCCATTGTGCCAAATTCACAGTTTTGTAACTCTCTACTGCTCTAAAAGCTGCCGACGCTGCAAAACACAAAACCTTACCAAGTATCTTTTGTCTAGTTTCTGGTTCTTGAAATGAGACAAAACTAACTTACAAGTAACTTTGCATTAGCAGCTAGTTTTCAGCCAAAAGCTCCTGAATATTGATAAAAAAGTAAAACGAAGGAGTTTCATTGGCAGATTATTTCACTTATAACAAGGGAGAAATGTTTTATGAGTGAATTTATTTGCCAGCGGAACTGATTGATCAATATTAACAAATTATTCACTTAAAATAAGCTCATATTGCTGAAAATTTACCTTATTTCAACTGTACTAAAATATTTGCACTAGGAAGTAAATTAAAATACTGAGTAAGATTTTGTGTTTTTGCAGTGTGAGCACTTAAATAAATTAGTTTTTTGGTGTCTAGAGAATGAGCCGCTTCAAAACTATATAAAAAAAATGTCACAAATCAGCAGACGCCGGGCCTCCAACTGTTACCTAGCAACCACGGCAGAGTTCCGCCCGTTACCTAGCAACCACGGCAGAGTTCCGCCCGTTACCTAGCAACCACGGCAGAGTTCTGCCCGTTACCTAGCAACCACGGCAGAGTTCCGCCCGTTACCTAGCAACCCAGTGAGCGCTCCAGGACATTTGGTGAGCTGGTTTTACTTCTGTATGCTCTGTACAATGGCCGCTGGAAAATACGAGTGTTTTGTCGTTGACTTTCCATCCAGAAACTTCTTGCTACATTCTGGTTGGTTGTAGTGGAGGCTCCACTTCTGCTTTTCAAAGCTGTACGATTGTATAACTGCGCATCTGTTTACAAACATTTTCTCGTGGGAGTGTAAACGTTGAGTTTGGGGGCGTGGCCAACAGCAGATTGTTTGGATTTAAAGTGACAGAACCCTAACCTGAATTATCTAAAAATTATTTTTGTGATAAAAATGTAACAGACATGTTTTGTGTGGACCGATCCTAACATCTTAAAGTCACCAAGTTCCTGGACCTGTGACCACAGTAGTGGACTTCTGTGCTCCAGTTTGTTCCATAAATCATTACGATGCAGATTTAGTTTATTTTCAGGGTTCAGGTGTTGGATACTCATTAAAACCCCCGTTAGCCTGTCAGGCATTTGGCGCGTCATCATAAAATAATACAGAAATGAAAAGGTTGCTGAGTAATGTCCCAGCCTGTTAGAGGTGTTCTCCAGCAGCCGCTGCCATAAACAGCAGAATATTATGAGAAGTGGCAGAAATATTCAGAAACAGCCGGCAGCAGCTCGGGTTCCTGGCTCGGTTCGGGATCAGCACTTTAGGGAAGGTTGAGAGGAAATCTGGAGGAAAATCTGCCAAGCGACTGGAGGACAAACAGTACAAAGAAAACTTTGTGTCAGTGTTGATAAATCTACTTTCCACGGCTTACAACAGAAAGACTGGACCTCAGAGGGAACCGTCCAATATTTAAAGGTCAGCTTCAGAACCTGAGGAGGTTCTCCTCAAAGCAGACAGGGCTGGAACGTAGAGGGAACTTTACAAAACGTTCATGGTACCTTTTAGAGTTTTTCTGAAACTTCAGATTGCTTTCTGAAGAGTCTTTCTGTGGAACCTGCTGGGTTCTTTCTAGAACTTACAGGATTCTTTACAGGAGCTAAAGGGGAACCTGTGGAATACTTTGGGGAACTTAAACTTTTGGAACGGAAAGTTTCAGAGCTTACAGGAAACATAGCAGGAATCAACAGGAGCTTCAGAACCAGCAGGATACTTTCTAGAACTTAACGGTTCTGTCTGTGTCTCCAGGTCCGTTAACGGTTCTGTCTGTGTCTCCAGGTCCGTTGACGGTTCTGTCTGTGTCTCCAGGTCCGTTGACGGTTCTGTCTGTGTCTCCAGGTCCGTTGAGGGTGATCGTCCCCACCGAGTCGGTCTCGTCGTTCCTGGGCGACACCGCCCTGCTGCGCTGCGAGGTCTCCGGCGACCCGAGGCCCGTCATCCGCTGGCAGAAGAACCGGGAGGACCTGCCGCTCAGCTTCCAGCCCGAGTCTCGGCTGGCGGTTCTGCCGTCCGGGTCGCTGCAGGTGAGCCGGGTCCAGCCGCCGGACTCGGCGACGTACCGCTGCCTGGCCGACAACCCGGGCAGCACCAGGACCGGGACGGACGCCGAACTCCGAGTTCTCCCAGGTAGAAAACACAGACTCAGGTTTCCTCCAGTCGGTTCTTTTCATTTGGACTTCTACGGTTCTGTAGTGTTGGGCGGGTTCTACTTGGCGCCGCGGTCGTCACGCTGTCAGAGACGTAACGAATGTTCAGGATGGGAGGCGTGATGCAGGAATTATCACACAGTGGTCAGGTTCTGCTATAGATCCATATTTACATATCGACACCATCCAGTATCTATAAACATGCGAACAGCGGCTCGGGTCTGTGGATCTGTGGTTCTAGTGGTTCTGGTGGGTCTCTTCCCCCCCTTCTCTCTCTACTTCCTGTTCTGAGAGGGGAAATGCGCTACCAGCTCTCCGTCTAACGGGTGAATTGAGTTTCCTAAATCTGCTGGGATTCATCCTGTCCAGAACTGCGGTAAACTGTTTAAAGCTGGTGTCGAGAAAGACTCGCCTAGTTTCTGACGACCTCCATCCAGGTGTCCCACCTTCTTCCCCCTGTGAATTAGCCAGACTGAGCCGCCTGCAGCCAACTAGTTTCACAAGGCAAACCTGTTAATGGCTCCTTCTCTTTATTACAACCTGCACTTGTTACTGAACCAGGTTGGTTTTAGTGACTCTGGTGAGTCCCAAGGATGTTTTTTTTACATATAGTTTTGGGCTAAAAGCAACCTATAAAACATTTCCACCTTTTCTTCCCCAGAATCGACATCACAGCTATTTTACCACCATCAAAGAACTTTAAGGCGACTCATTAATTGAATGTCCACAACATCTTCTAGATTTTCTTTATGCTAAATATGTTATTAGTAAAGCATTTTTGCAAGGATCAGTTCAGCTTAATTCAGTAGCAGAAATAATCAAATAAGTAAAATCAATCATCTAAGTTATCTGTCCCTAATGTGACACTGAGAACTAAAAAGGGGAACCTTGGAGAGAGACGGACGGAGTTTGGCCTTTTGAACCCCAGAACTGGCTGGATGATGAAGGAAGTGTTGCAGCAGGAAGAGGCTCACAGCGCTGATCGATGAGGACAAGCGTCCCTGATGAGGACAGGCGTCCCTGATGAGGACAGGCGTCCCTGATGAGGACAGGCGTCCCTGCAGGTCTGATGAGCTTTCGTCTCTGCTTGGATGCTGAGGTCACACAGGATTTGGGTGCTGGCAGGAAGAGTACTGACTTAGAGCGGCAGGTCTCAGGTCTTACGGTGACGTCCTCATCTGTAGCCGTCCTCAGCTTCTTGTCTTGCGGGTCTGAAGCTTCACCTTGTCTCACGATCTTCCTGGTCTGTTGAGATGTAGACGAGCTGAAGGAAAGCACCAGTTCTTCTTCTTTGCCTTTGTTCTTTGGGGTCTGAACCCGGCTGATGAGAGAAGTGCGATTTGAAGCCACATGTTGCGGGGCTGACGGGTTGGTCTCCATGTGCAGGACAGTCTTCGGCTCTGTGGCCCCGGCTCTTCTTCAGCTGATGTCTGAGCTGATGTCTCTGGGTTGCTTAACGGTTGCCTGCACACCCTTTCCTTTGAAAAGTTTAAGTTTTCCAACAATCTGTTTCCAAATCAGGCCTTGGTCGTCTCTGCTCTCCTGTCAGTTCCTCTTTTCCTCCTGACCTTTAACCTTCCATCTACCTCCAACACAACATCATTGATCTTTAATTGCAGTTAAACATTTTACCCCATTTCCAGTTCAACGTCAAAATCACATTTATAACCTTTTTAGTTCCTCTTTGATCCAGCATTTATTTATAATATTATAATAATCTTGACTTATTAGTTACTCTTATTATAATCTTAATCTGAGTTATTACAGACGGTCTTCTGAAAAGAAACCAAGAATAATCCATTATTCTAATTATTCGATACCAAAGTTACAGTTACTTGTTTTATTTGTAAGTTTTTTATATTATGGATGTGATTATTATTATTTTGTTATGGATGTGATTATTATTTTGTTATGGCTGTGGTAATATCGAGCTTCGAGCCTGTAGCTCAGAACAGCAGCAGTGATATTTACAGATGCTTTTTATGTGCATAAATTCAGCGTTAAGCTGTTTTTGTCTGCGCTGAACATGAAAGCAAAGACGACAATCATCCGGGAATCAGGAGGACTCAGAGTAATCCCACCACCTGGACGACCCGATGTTCTCCAGAATCCGACCGGAATCGGCTCAGGAACCCAAACCGACCTGCAAAGCGTCAAACATGGAGGCGATTTTAATAAAACGCAAAACAGACATTCAGGACGAAGCAGGACGGGAACGCGCTGCTGCTCGGCCTTTAGCACCACGTTTGGATCAAACCAGCAGGAATCGTTTCTGGTTTCAGCCTCATCAGAACTCATTAGTACCGGGCAGAAACTGCAGCTGCTGAAACCCAGATGTTTTCTTCTACCTCTGAGCTGAAATCTCCCGTTTCTGGTTTACTCAGCAAACTGACTTCACAGAATAACTGTGAAAACAACAATCTACTGAATGAGAACCATCAGAAGGGGCAGCTAACGTTTCTGCAGACCCCGCACATGCTGGACACAAACTGTTTTTCCTCTCACCTGCAGGGCGGCGCTGCAGAGTCAGTTCACTGATTCATAACTGCAGTAATTCAACCGTCTGTTGTAAAAACGCTTCACATAGATATTTATAAAAGTAACTGGAGTTTTCTTTTCTTTTTCGTGGAACGTCTGGAAGTTAAGTGGAACCAAATTAATTTGTTTGTGTTCAGAAACCTTTTGATTAAACAGGATTCTGATACATTAACCTCAAAGAAAACTGAGTAAATTAATACATAAATAATTACATAATAATAATAATAAAAAGGTGGAAAGACATAAACAAATAAAACAAAATTACAACAAAGCATTTGGGCCACATTTAAAAAAACATTACAAGAATAAGGTGGCAAAATTCAAGGATAAAGTTGAAATAAAATGAAAATAGTCATAAAATTATGTATTTATTCTTGTATTATTTCATTGTTATTGTATTATTGACTTTATTCTCATAAAATTACAACTTTATTCTAATATTATATTTAGTATAATATTATTCTTTATTCTTATAATGAACTTTTTTATTTTGATAATATTGGTTTAACACGCCGTCATGCAAAACAAACAATATTTAAATATTTAAAGTCAAAAAGTATCTGAATACAAAGCTAAACTTAATGTGTCTAAACAGATTAAATGAAACGTGGGATAAATCAGACGCTGTGGATCTGTTCTGCCCTGACGTTCCCTCTGCTCCTCTGTGTTTCAGAGCCGGGGCTCAGCAGGGACCTGCAGTTCCTCCAGCGTCCGTCCAGAGTAACGGCCCTCCTGGGAACAGACGCCGTGCTGGAATGTTCCGCCTCCGGATACCCGACGCCCAGCATCCAGTGGAGGAGAGGAGAGGAAGTCATCCAGAGCTGGTGGGTCGAACGCTCTGGAAATAAAACCACAAATAAAACATCTTCAGGTCGACTGGAGGAGGAAAAGTGTTAAAAATACTTTCCTCAGTTTGGTGTCTAACTAAAAGAAGCACAAAGAGTCAGAGGTCGGTGGTCTGAATGACGTTCAGCTCAATGAAGCTGTTCCAACTCTACAAAACACTCAACCCAGCCACATATTGATCATTTATTAAAGACGAAGCCAAACGGTGAAATGAGAACATTCCCTCTGTAGAATCCAGAAGATGAAGATAAATCTGTTACTTTCTGCTGGTTTGAAACAGAATCCAGAACAAAATTCAGGAAACGTTGAACTTTTCACCATCTGGATCCTGCAGCTGGAGGAGATTTTCTTTAACTTCAACGTTTGAGGAGACATTTTAATCTACACATTTTCATCTACACGTTTTAATCTACACATTTTAATGACGTGACACGCGTATCAGGTTTTTACACATTTGGACAAAAGGCTGTTGGCTTTAACACAATGAGTGAGTCATAGATGAATAAAGACTGAAAATCATGTCTATAAATTAAAACCTTATTCATTTGAAAAATGTCTTAAATTTGGTTGTGGAAGAATTATTTAGTCATTTATTCAATACAAAAATTTTAGCCTTTAATTTTGTGAATTGAAGCGAACGAGGCTACTGCTAACCAGCCGCTAGCTACCTGCTAACCAGCCGCTAAGTACCTGCTAACCAGCTGCTAACTACCTTCTAACCAGCCGCTAAGTACCTGCTAACCAGCTGCTAACTACCTTCTAACTAGCCGCTAAGTACCTGCTAACCAGTTTCTAACTAGTCGCTAACCAGCTGTTAACTACCTGCTAACTAGCCACTAACTACCTGCTAACCAGTCACTAACTTCTTGCTAACTAGCTGCTAACTGCCTGCTAACCAGCTGCTAAGTAGCCGCTAACTACCTGCTAACTAGCCGCTAACTACCTACTAACTAGACGCTAACTAGCCGCTAACTGCCTGCTAATAATCATGCTATAAGTAACTAGGCTAGCTAATGTCAGGCAGCTAATTCTCGTTTGTCCTCTCAGGAACAAGAAGTTCTCCCTGCTAGCTGGCAGTAACCTGATCATCAGAACCGTCACCGACGACGACTCCGGCGCCTACAGCTGCACGGCCTCCAACAAGAACCAGAACATCACGGCGCAGGCAGAACTCAGCGTCCAAGGTGAGGCGAGCAGAACCAAAAGAACCACGAACGAAAAGTTCTCCAACCGGGTCAGACAGAACCAAGGGCTGTTTCCTTCAGGAGGTTCTGAGAAGTAAAACATGGTGGCATCTCCGACACCACCAGAACCGGGTCCGTGGTACCGACCCAAAAAATATATAAAAACAGAAAAACCTGGAGGAAAATATTTAAATATAATTCAGATTCAATTCGATTCATGCGAAAAATGAAATGCTAAATTTTGAAATAAAAGATTGAATACATGAGCCGATTATTTTTATTTACATAAAATAAAGAAAAATAAAGACTTTTTTTCTGAATAAATCTAAACATGTAAAGAAATGAAGTGACAAGTGTTTCAGGTGGATGTGAGCCGTGCAGCGGGTCAGGAAGCCTGCGCCTGATGCTGCGTCTGATGCTGCGTTGTGCTGCGGCGTCACGATGCGGCGTCACGATGCGGCGTCGTGATGCGGCGCTGTGCTGCTGCGTGGTGCTGCAGCCCGGCGCAGCACATGGCGCTGTGCGTGCGCCGCCGCCGCGCGCTGCATGTGTCCAGCTTTAATCTGAGGCAGCAGACAGGAGGAAACGGTCGGCAGCGTCAGAATGTGTGGAAAGAGCTTTACTTCATAAATGAAAACACAAATTGTTGCCGGCAGCACATCTGTTCTCCTGCTGCAGTAAGAACAATATTCTCTCTTTATTTCATCTTTTTATGATACTTTGCTCCGATTCCTCGCCGGTTTTCCTCTGCGACCTTGCTCTCCTGAGCGGAGCCGTCGTTCTGCCGGTAATGAAGGTTTGGGACGTGATTCCTGGGAGCGCCATCAGATTTCCATCTGCCGCCGTAATGAGAGGCGGCCATGTTTGTTCTGAGAGCTCAAAGCAAACAGAAGCAGCTGCTGTTTGTTCACTGAGGAGCAAAACTGATGGCTCATCTGCAGGCGCCGCTCGCAGCTGGGACAGCGTCCCACTATGTCCCATTGTCTCCCATTGTGTCCCACTGCATCCCACTGTCTCCCACTGCATCCCACTGTCTCCCACTGCGTCCCACTGTCTCCCACTGCGTCCCACTGTGTCCCACTGTCTCCCATTGTGTCCCACTGTTTCTTACTGTCTCCCACTGCGTCCCATTGGGTCCCACTGTCTCCCACTGTGTCCCACTGTCTCCCACTGTGTCCCACTGTCTCCCATTGTGTCCCACTGTTTCTTACTGTCTCCCACTGCGTCCCATTGTGTCTCACTGCATCCCATTGTGTCCCACTGCGTCCCATTGTGTCTCACTGCATCCCACTGCGTCCCATTGTGTCCCACTGCGTCCCATTGTGTCTCACTGTGTCCCACTGCATTTTGCGTCTTTGTCTAAAGAAAACAGGAAGAGACAAAATCTGGGGTCATATCCGTCCGTCTGTCCTTCAGTCTTAAAATTAGGGCCATAAGATGTCTTAATTTTTAAGACATTCAACAAACTAAAAAAGTAATTTGGCCTTAAATACTTAATTAATCCCAGTTAGGCTAACTAGCTTTTAATTGGCCTAACTAGCAAAACGCTGTAATAAACTTGCTGTCAGTTATGTTAGCTTTTTGGTAAGCTAGTTAGGCTAACTTTTAATAAAGCTAGTTGTATCTTTATGGACACAAAAGTGCTAGCTAGCATTCCTTTAAGATGAGAAGAAGCTCGTTAGCTTGTTAGCTCATTAGCTCTTTTGCATCCATCAGGTCCAGAGTTGCGTCCAGATGGCCGGACTTTGTTTTCATGTGGCTCATTTCTGTTGCTTAAGAAACGGAGGTAATCTGGATTATCACGTCTCGCTGTAACGAGATAATGCTACAGCATGGTGTCTTCTGTCTTTGGTTTCATTCCAGGTGGCATTAAAAAGTCTTAAACTGGACTTACTGGGACCGGTAGACAGGCTGTAATAAAGCCGTCTGGTCCGGGTCAGAACCGGCCGGGTTTACTGTAACCTGAGTGACCGTCAAGCTGCTGTTAAAAACCAGCCTGGTTTAGACCAAAACTGCTCACCGTGGGAACCATGTTGATGTTTTTGTCCTTCGGCTGCTGAATTTATTCTCTACGGCACAAAAAATGATATTTATCATCATGGAGCTGCTTTAATAAACTCTGGAAGTTTGGAGAGGAGAATTAAAAACGTCTGAGGAAGTGAGTAGATGTGCAGCTGGTCCCTGTGGGGTAACGATAAACAGACTCTGTGTGATCCGTTCATTTAAATATGGTTTTAATTTGACGTATCAGAGCGTTCGTGTTGTCATAACGGGCCTCCAGCTTTCCTCCATCTTTGTCTTTCATCTCCGTTTCCCTCATCTGCAAATTAAACACACGAAGCGTTCCCGTCGGTTCCTCCACCAAACGGAGACGTCTGCAGATCGCCACGGCGACGCTGATGTACGGAGACGCGTGCGCTGCGACTCCGCAGGGCGTTGACCATCGTTGGATGTTTAGGATAATAAATGAGTGTGTTGTTTCCGTGGTAATGAGCGCATCCCGCCTCATTAGCCGGTTCCTGTTAGCAGAGTTAATGAAATCCGAGGCGGCCTGACTCAGCATCTCCGCTATCCGTCATTCCCGGCCGCCGTCGGCGTTCCTCTGAAACGGCGGAGTTTGACTCCACATCGTCTGGTGACACCAAACGTGCAGCAGAGGAACAGGAACCAGGCCTGAGTGTCTCCGCTCAGCAACATTCAGCTGCTCTTCAGACGGCGATGGTGGAAGTGACCCACGATTCTCTGCCAGACGGTCCCAGCTTGTCTAAATGATAGTTACTCACATGAAACCATCCAGGTTGACCTCTGAGGTCCAAATCCAGCCTAAACGCTGCAGAGCAGCAGGACTGTGACCCACATCAAATATGAATCCAGTTGTCTTCAAAGTGTCTGAAATGTCGCGTCACATTTTACTTTTATGACTTTTACGTCATCGATGTGACGTAATTCTGCACGAGCCAAACTCTGAAAATCCAAAGATAAACTCAGAGTGGAGCCACGTTCCTTCGTCTGTCACGATCTGTCAGAACATTTAGATTAAACTCACGATTCTGTTACTTCAGAAAAATGCTTCCATGAATTTATCGATCCGTGACGCTGGAGGAACTGCGTGGAAACGTCTTAGTGCTAACACAGCAGCTAGCATATTAGCTGCTAGCTAATACCTCTGGGTTTGGGGGTTCAGCCAATCAGAGCCGAGGGAAATAAATGCTGCTTCTTGATTGGCCGTATCCAATGAACTTCAGTCTGTGTTGCTGTCCGTTTGAGGAAGCGGCACAAACGGGATTATTTTAGGGTGAAAAGATGGAAACTGGTTTGTTGTAAAACCCAGATATGGCGACATTTCCCAGTATGTGAACCAGCCGTTTACAGATCCATCAGTTCTGCTCCACAGCGCCCCCTGTTGCCCCCAAGTCCAGCGTTTGGTCCAACAGAACCCTCAACCCAGTCCGCCTCGGCCTCACGCTGACGGTACCAGTACCAACCGGACGGCGAGCTCAGCGCCTCCTGCTGTCCGCCTGCGGCGCTGCTTCCTGCTAATCCCACATGGATTACTGTGGCTGCCAGGCTGCCACGCCCCCTGCTGGTCGACCGGCAGACTGTTTCCCCAAACAGAACCAGAACCACCAGACCCAACGGAACCAAAAGACCCAACAGAACCAACAGAACCTCAGTCTGTTGTCCTGCTTCCAGCTGCAGATTAAATCTGTGCCGTCTCTCTGTTCAAAGTGTTTAATCCCTGCAGCAGCAGGTGATGCAGCAGCAGCAGGTGATGCAGCAGCAGCAGGTGATGCAGCAGCAGCAGGTGATGCAGCAGCAGCAGATGATGCAGCAGCAGCAGGTGATGATGCAGCAGCAGCAGCTTTTGCTCTTTCTTCCGTTATTTTTCAGTATTTCTTACCTCTGCTGCAGGTTCTTATTGCTGCTCTATGAAAGCTGATGAATCCAATCCTTTGTCCTCTAATCTCTGTAATCCGGGATGAAACTCTGCAGGGAGCGAAACGGGAAATCTTCACTCCTGGGCGTGAATATTTATAAAAACAATCAGCAGATCATCACTTCCTGTTCCTGAGTTCAAGTTTCATTTTGGACCAAAACGTCTTTTTGATTAATTTTCACGCTTTAATTTCAGGTGAATTTATTTTCTTGCTGAGGTTTAACTAACTAACTTTCCTCCTGACTCCTTTGTTTATATATTTTCCTTGTATATTTTTTTATTCCTTTTACTTTATTGGTGCTTTTAACCAAATTTATCCTTATGTTTGTTATTCTCAGTTTAGTCCTGGATTTTCTTCCAACTTTACTCCAGATTTATTCCTGATTTTTCCCTGATTTCTGACTCAGATTTAATATTTTTTTGATCCATATTTTTTCTGGTTTCTGTTGAGTTTGTCCCAGTTTTATCCTCGTTTTACTCTCATCTTGTCCCTGTTTTAATGTCCAATTTTTATTCTAAATTCTTCCTGATTTTGTGTGAAATTTCATTTTCAGACCAGCTCGTTTGTCCAAGTAAAATTCTTTTCTAGTTTTTCAGATGCTGCTTTGCGGTGGTGAAGTTTCTGAATCTTCCTGATTTTTCATTAATTTAATCTTTATTTTACTTCACTTTCATCTTTTTGTCTAGTTTTTATCCCAGGTCAGTTCTGGACGGCACGGTGGTGGCGGTGCAGTGATGTGGGCTGATCTAAGTGGGTCATGAACTGTTTCTGCTCGGTGTCAGTAAATGTTAACAGAGTGAGCGCTCTTTACCTCTGAGGATCTCTGAGCGGAGTTAGTCCTTCACATCTGAGAGCAGCGTTACAGCCCATTAACCCTTTCACCACCCCGACGGACACACACACACACACACTCTGCATGTGTGTGTTTGCGCTTAATGACTGATAGTTTCAGCCGCTGGTTTAAGTGCAGATTTAAAAAGCTGCTTAAGAAATGTCTGCTGGTGTGTGTGTGTGTGTGATTGTCCTTCATTGAATGCTGGTGTCTTACACACACACCTACACGCACACACACAGCAGATGTTCATGGAGCTGATTTCCATCTGAATGCAGAGTGGAAGTTATTAGCGCAGCATCACTGATAGCGCTCTGTGTGTGTGTGCCGGTGTGTGTGTCGGTGTGTACCAGGTTTGTATATACTTATGGGGACCTATTTCTGTCTGCAATGTGGGGTTATGGGGACCATTGCTCCTT
>CAEGAE010029995.1:0-67471 GCA_903067095.1 Girardinus metallicus | reverse complement strand
AAATTGTACTTACAATGTATCCAATACGAGGCACACACATACATACACCCCTACACACATACACCCCTACACACACACACACACACACACACACGCAGACAGTGAAGGTTAAATCACACAACACAGAAAGATCCTATTGCTGCCTGGACCTGTGTCAGCTTTCAGCACACCTTTATGACACTGCACCACCTCATTAAGTAAGTAAGCATGTAAACCACGTTACAGCTCGTGTTATGGTTATGCCCTGGAAATTACAATAAAAAACAAAAACAAGGTTTATAGCTGGGAGACATTCAGGTAACAACTCTGCTGCTTGAGGGGAGTCGTGTTATTTCAGTGGATGGCCCTTCACGGTCTCAGGATGGAATGTGTTCAGACTTCTAAACTAATGCAGAAGAAAAAATGGTTCCAAAGGGGACCTGAGTTCCCTCAGTTCACTTGATCTGACTGCTCTTGGACATTAGTGTCTGTGAGTATTTTCTATTAAGAATATTGCTAATACAACAAAAATGTGTATTATTGTTGTTACATATATGACTCTTTATGGAAGAATCCGACATAGTGTTTCTGAAAAACTTTCTACTGTAATGAAAGTGTTTTGATAGAATAAATGAATTTTCTTTTAATCGTGTCGCTCATAAATTATTAGGTTTTTCTAAAAATTGGTTCAGTCTGGCAGAAATAATGACGTCTTTCTATTTTCATCTTCTTATTCCCCCACATGCTTTTCTGTCTGTTCTTCCTTTCCTAAAATTACTCCTCACCTCTCCTGTGCAGGGATCGGCCAGGGCGTACCAGTGGTGGCTCTTATCGTGGAGGGAGGCCCTAATGTGATCTCCATTGTGCTGGAGTACCTCAGGGACACTCCTCCGGTCCCTGTGGTGGTGTGTGATGGCAGCGGGAGAGCCTCAGACATCTTGGCCTTTGGACACAAATACTCAGAGGAGGGAGGGTATGCACTCACATCTGCACGTATTACAGTAATATAAGAACAAACAGTTAGAAATTAACCTACCCCAGCTACAACAGCTTCCTATATTTAGTTTGTTTAACACCTCACCTTAGACTCGAGAGTCCCAGTCAACCTTGGTTTTATTAAACAATAATTAAATTTAATATTCTTGTTTTCCTCAAGCTATCGATCTGACTTTGTTCTTTCACATTTTTCCTCTTCTCCCACTCCTTCCTCTCTTTACAGCATAATTAATGAGTCTCTTAGAGACCAGCTGCTGGTGACCATCCAGAAGACCTTCACATACAGCCGCACACAGGCCCAACATCTGTTCATCATCCTCATGGAGTGCATGAAGAAAAAGGAACTGGTTAGTCATTTTCCTTTCCACTTGCGCTCTTTATATGTGGCTAAATGCAAAACCCAGCTCATTATATACAATTACAGCACCTCTGCACATACATATTCATGCCTGCAGATGCAGTAAAACCAGTTAAACGGGCTGTGCTAAAATGGAATAATAAAACACAAAGTCTGACACACATCACGCCGTTACGCACATCATTAACCTGCAAACGGCATTGTCCCTGATCACCTAAACACTGTAGTGTTTGCTGGATAAATGTAGCAACGCATAACAAAGTGAGCCACACAAATTAAGCTGCACAAATTAAGCTTTCTTATCGTAAAACTTGGATTGTAACAGATATTACTTTGTCCTTTAAGTATGCTAAGCAGATGCAGATGCATTCAGATGACATTTGAGACAAGCTGCCCTGTACCTTGTATCCCTTTGGCAGTGTTTACCTCAAAACACAGGTCATGTTACACACTGTGTGTGGTCATGTTGCTCATCTACTTAGGATATATATTATACCAGGTGCGGGCAACTCAGATCCAAACAGGATTGGTGCCTGGCATGTTTTAGATTGTACTGTGGGTCAGCTTTTGTTTTAATTCAGAAAAAAACAGAAGAAAAAACACAATAAAACCTGATCAACTTTAAAGTAGTACTTCTAAAAATTTTATACTTAGAAGCTGCAAACTTTTAATTTTTCAAAATAAGACAACATTTATTTTGTTGATTCATGAGATATTTGGTGTGATTTCCTTTTGTTTCCATGTGTTAGTGGTGGTGCTGTTGGGTTTTCATTATGTTGATCATAAAGAAATCGTAAGAAGAAACATGTTTGGCCTTCCTGTGATATGGATGAAATTCTTCATTTCTTTCACTGCTCACATGAGCAACCTTCCACCAAAAAAAGATCAGAATCAACATTATCTCCTGTAAAGCACCTGAAACATAATTGTGTTTTGTGTTTGGGTGCTACTGCTGAACCAGCACACTGCGGACTGTATATTTTTCTAACACACCCACATGCACCATTGTTCTTGCACAGATAATAACGTGATGTTTTTTTTTTATGGTACATAAAATGCCTGCAGCATTTACTGTGTCTTCACTCTGCAGCAATATTAGCGTATTTTCTGCTTTTTTGCCTTCGCACAAGCTTGATTTAAGCCAAGTCTTTGGAAATAGAGGAAATATCTGCTAGCTCAGGGACTTCCCGACTGATTTTGTCATTTACCTGTTAATAAACTGCAAATACACATACCTCAGCATTTTCTTAAAGTCTAACTTTTTGCAAAATTGCAAAGCAGGAGTCCTGTAGAGCCACTAAAACCACAAGACATGCATTTAAAAAGGCATTAAAGTAATAGCCTTCACTGTTATTCATTTTAAGTCATCTCTTCCCTTTTGTGCTTCTACTTTTATATCCTACTATCCTACAAGGTCAGAAACAAAGCATATGAAATAGGCACACATACATTTTCACAGACAGTCTTTTCTGTGTTGCCCTGAATTGGTCATAGCTGTGCAGCATGTAAATGGACTGATTTCACCCTCTGTGGGATTCCAACAAGTGACTGATGCTCGCAGTGACAGAGCCTCTGAACGACATGAGCAGCAGAACAGTAGAGCGTGAATCGTTCTCCAGTCGCAGCTGTGAAGTTCAGATAATCCGATACTGCCTGTCTCTGAACTAACAAGAGTGTTACCACTGTCATATTTAAAATGAGCACTAAAAGTCAGATATCAACAAAAATATCTTCAGTGCAAACTAATATTAAAATTAAAATGCATGTGGGTGTTTTATTGGGGTGCAAAAAGTCAGCAGATGGTATTGCAAAGAGTTGGATACTTTATCTTGTGAAAAATGTGTTTTGAATTAGTAGTTTAACTATTTAAAAAAAAGTATATACACCACGAACTTTTCTCAGATTGTCTCATTAGAACCTCAAACTTCATCTTATCGTAATTTTATTAGAATTTTGTGTGATGGTCCAATACAAAAGGACGGACAAAGCAGCATAGGCTACACCTCTAAAGTTAAGGAAAATTATAAATGGCTTTTCAGATTTTTTTCTAGTGACTGTCTATTTCTCTAGTGAATATCTATTTCACCTCTAAACAAAATCCCATGCTGCCAAATGCCTTTAAACGTCTGGCTTTTAGTTGATGTTTGAATCAGTTTGTTATCTTGCACAGTTCACCATGTATTTCAATTTTAGCAACTTTTATATGATCTATTTATAGTTTATTAATTAGTCCCTCTTTAAGTTATCAATGATCAAAGCAAGTACTGCCATATGTTTTGATATTTTTGTTAATTTTTAGTTAAATTTTATCATTTATCAATAATGTTAAATATGCATGGCCTTTGCTTGAGGGTTTTTTGTAAATTTCATTAATTATTTTAAGGTTGTTTCTTATAAAATGTAAATATATGACCCGTGTTTCCTCACTAATCTACCATTCCACATTTCCTCTGATAATTTTGTTTTATTTGTCTATTTACTTGGTTTACTCATTTTGATTATCTCATTGTGTGTCTAGTAGCTAAAGGTCTGCTTCTCTGCTTATAAGACTCCATAAAGCAGTTCTAGTTACATCTGACTATATAAAAAGTCCTCTATAAAGTTTCATTGACTGACAGTTTCAATCGAACAAAATGATTAGCTGTTTTCTGAAGTAGGCAGAGGTTTGTTAGAGGACATTCTTAGTGAGCGGCATTGGGAAGACCAAAGAACACATCAGAAGAGTTCAGGCATCACATTGTGGAAATGTTAAAAGCAGAATTAGATTCAACGTCTCTATCCTAGAACATGTCATGGACACGAGTTCAATCTATTATCTGGAATGAAAAGAGTTCATATGGGAAAATCCATCAGTAGAACAATTACTAGTTGACAACAGCAGACCTCTGTCTGTTGTGGTTGAAAGCCATTGTCAAAGTCATGTAGAGGATACAGCTGATATGTAGACAAGAGTGTTCTAGTTAGAGGTTGTATATGTATCACATATCAAAATATATCATGTCTTCACATGATATATTTGAAAACAGCTTTGTCCTTTTTATCTATTAGATTTTTTAAATTTCAGGCTAAACATAGGCACAAATTTCATTCATCCATCTGTCCGCCCGTCCGTCCATCCATCCATTGTCGTCTACTTATCTGACTTTGGGTCAGGGAGACGAAGGGTCAAGCAGGTAACCCTAGACATTCAGCAACAACTGAGGGAAGACAGGATGCATTGTCCCCTCCAGCGAATTTGCTTCATGTTACTCTTTGCAGTTCCAGATATTCGTTATCATCTGCACAACCAATAAGGTTTTCATTTGGCATATTTTCAGTAGCAAATAAATACATTGTTACATTGTTTAAGAAGTGACATGGGAAAATAACTATCCATCCTATCAGTGATGAGAAAAACCTCCACAGGAAATGTAATTGTGAAGCGCTTGCCTTTTTTTTTCTTTTTGCTATTTTGCTGATTGTTAAAGAAAAATTATGTTTCTGCATCGGCACATTTCATTTCCATCCTCATTGCAAAAGGTAGCATAAACAGGACTGCAAGACTGGGCTCCTTTTAGCATTACCAGTCAACTGCTGCTGCCAAAAATGTAGGAAGCCAATTTTTTTGTCCAATTATTGGACTATTGACGCCTCTCTTCACCCGCTCCCCTGCCTTATGAGTGGTGGGGGGTGGAGAGCACAAGATGGCCATGTTGGCATCTCAGAGTGCGCTATAAATAATTTAACATAGAATCATCCTTATATGTTTAATTTGGATTAAATATTGAAGAGAACTCTCCAGCCCACGGTGTTCCTCAACCTTCCTGACAAGAGAAACTAGGAAGGAGTTCGAGGAACATTAAGGAAAGTAGGAGTGATTTAAATGGACTGCAAGCTGGGGGAGGGAGGAAAAGTAAAAAAAAAAAAAAGAAAGAAACGAGCTACAGTGCAGAGATAAAGACACAAACAGAGATGCAAGGAGAGAACAGTTCATTATCGGCGGGGGAGTTTACTGTGCAGTAGAAAAGATCTGGACAGTTTAGCATTTTCCCCATAACTAATAGACAAGTAGTTTTGAAAGTTTTACACTTATGTTCTCAACATGAATGCAGTGCCAGAGATTTGTGGGAGTTGACCTTCTTTAAGTATTGTCCACGAAAGGACTTGAACAGCTCAGTGTACTGGAAAAGTGTTTTTGCTCGTGCAGTGTTGGCCATTAGTTGTCTGTGAATGTGTGGCAAGATCAGTAGGCTCTTTGACTATCAAATAAAGATAAATGTTTTATAATGAGCTAGATCCACTAAAGTGTGAAGTTCAATCTGTGCAGCATATTTAAAGTTTGTACATTACCAACGCTGAAGATGCAGAAATTTTCCAACAAAGCTGCACCATAAAGAGAAGGATTGAGCCGTTCTTTCCAGTCCAAAGTCAAAGCTTCATCCTTCTTTTATCTATTTTGCTTAAAATAAAACTCCTCTTTTCTTCTTCTCACTTCATCTTCCACATCTTATTGATAGGTTCAACACAGAAGCAACATTTTCTTGTCCACCACATTTGTAAACCTGCTTGTTTGCAATAATTACTATTCAACACCTGTGTCTTGGACGAGACGGAGAACAACAAAAAGAAAATCTGTCTGTTTACATTTTGTTCCCCTTCATTGGCGAGTCTCTGGGGGACTGTCGAGATTAAAGCAGCTCAATTGCAATGTCACAGAGGATATGCTGCACATCCCCTGTGATAACAGGTAGACCGTACCCGAAGGGTCACCTTGAGGGTGTAATTGGATAAACTGAACAGTGACGACGAAGACAGAAAAAAGGCAAAGGACTGGATGGTCCAATAGTAAGGTTGCGTGGGGGGAGCTGTGAGATGACTGTCTGCAACAGATGGTTGGAGGAATAAAAGGGAATAGCGGTGTCTGCTTAGAGGCATAAATGTGAACATCTTCTGTAATTATTGTTCTTCTACTGCACAATATTCCATCCTAGTTGTGAAGGCAACCAACAATTCCCTGCCAGGGTGCGTGTGTGTGTGTGTGTGTGTTTTAGGAAACGTGTGTAGGGAAACTCCCTGATTTTCTATAATAAAAACAACAGGGAACAATGGGCAAATAGCCGGAACAGAATTCTTTATTGATGAAAACTTATTGAAGAACAAAAATCCCCTTAAAAGTTAAGAGTAAGCTAGCAACGATGTCCCTCTGAAACTGTCTTTTGTTGTTCCCCTGATCTCAAAAGAATATTACAAAGATATATGCACATGGTTTAACCTTTAAAAGTCGCTATGTGTCAGGATAGATAAAACAGACGCAAAGTGGCATTCTAATGAGGATTTTATGCTCATCCTTCTTGACCTCACGACGTCAAACACCAAAAACAAGGATGCCGCCTCTGTCAGGGGTGGGAGGTGTTCTGCTTTTTCAGCCTGTTCTGCAAGTCCTAGGTTTTAAAATATCAAATTTATATTCAGTTTTTTTCTTTTTAACTCTGAAAGGAATCTGGTGACAAAACCACAGTACAAACGGACGGCCAATAAAGACTGGTGGACTCTGTCGCTTTGTTTGATCCTCCACATCTCTATTTTTCTAATTTCTTGCAGTTAGATAAAGTGATGCTAATGAAGCAGAAAAAGCAGAAGGGTTTAATCACCAAGACTATTTCTTTTGCAGTGGTGACTCTACATAAGTACACCTGAATATTCTCTAAAAGCACCATTCACTGTAAAATGTTAACCATAAACTTGAAAGAAACACCTAACAGTAACGCCCATGCCTGGGGTGTCCAAAGTTGGTCCTCAATGGCCTCTGTCCTACATGTTTTAGTTCTCTCCCTGGTGGTAGTAACAACCTCCTCAGCATTTCAGTGTTTTTGCAGAGGCCTGCTAACGAGCCGTCATTTGATCCAGGTGGGTTGACCCAGGGAGAGAAGTAAAACATGCAGGATACCGACTTTGCAAACCCCTGACCTATGAGTTCAACTTGTGTTGTTAAAGTTGTATATTTTTTCTGAAGTGGCATCTGTGGTTTCAAATGAGAACTGCAATGAGTGTGGTGCATCTCAATCATCCCACAGGGGGCAAATGCTTTTTCACCCCTTTATATGTACTGCAAAAGTTACATAAACATTCCAAAAAATGCATTTACACACATGCTTCCTCTGGACTCTTCTCATGGTACCACTTGTTCATAACAGGAAGATTTATTTTTCTGTATCAATGTCTACAGTGTGAAAAGAGAACTGCAGTGTGTTGTGAAACTAAAGCAGCAGCATAGAAGGCAACACCATTCACATGAACACCGAAACTGACTGGGAAGACCTATGCTTAAATATATCCACTGTAATCGGACTAATCTCTGTTGAACTTCAAGCAAAGAGATGCTGTATTGTGTTACTCTATATAGACACACACGTACACCCATGCATATGAAAACTCACTCATATTCTACCACTTGGGTTTTATGGTGCCAAAATGTCACTATTCCTTCAGAAAACAAAGCAACATCCCATCAGCATACACATGGCGTACAAATGATCAGTGAGATGACTGCTGCTTCGTGTGTACAGACTTTACCCACAACGCTGCAGCATCTCCCAAAGGGAAGCAACCATCGCAGACGCAGAGCCTGCAGATTCCTGAAGCTCCACAAAATGAAGCTATTCAGGAAAGGGGGCGGGGCTGGGGGCTGCAGGCATGGAGGTGGGAGGAGATGGATGGATGTAGGGATTAGAGGAATAGCTCATTAGGTATTCAGAACACACGTATTCTTCCATACAAAGCTCCCCCAAGGTGCCTTTCACACATTCATACATAGGATTGTGTGCCCACACATGCATGCCTGCGTGCCCCTGCATGTGTGCTGCAGCTCAGCACTGTACCAAACAAATGTGACTTCAAAAGCCCTGAAAAACTGGGGTATTCCTCAGCTTCCCCTCTCAGGTGACTTCAACCGTCATTCACGGCATCAGTGGATCATCCAGCTAAATGAAGCTTTGGAGTACATAATGAGGAAAATATTTTTTTTCCAAAAACCCCTGAAACGGCACACACACACCAAATAAGAAACAATGGTTTGTGGTGCCGGATAGAAGCAGGAGTTCCCATTCATTTGATCCCCAGTTTTTTCCACTCTTTTCTTTCAGCTTTTCAGATTCCTTCATCTCAAATCCCCTCATGCCCTCCTCTCATTGAATCGACTGGATTTCAGCTTTGTGATGTCTTTTTGCCGTGGAGACTGGAGACAGTACAAGAGTCCGGTGTTTTGTGCAGTACACCCAATCAATTCTCCTGTCTTCTCTTCTTTCCTCTTCTTTCCATCAAAAGCAGTGTTTTTAGTGAAAGAGTTTAATACAGCAAAGGAAAGCATTCCACTTTCCTTTGCTGCAAGTGACTTCATGCACTTGCTGAAGCAACAACAGGACGGTTCAAGAAGAAAGACACTTATTGGCACTTCTGCTGTTGTGGAAACACTTACTTGTGTCTATTCCTGTCTGTCTTTCTCATTTTATCTCAGATAACAGTTTTCCGGATGGGCTCTGAGGGTCATCAGGACATTGACCTTGCCATCCTCACTGCATTGCTCAAAGGTAGGTCAGGGCATGTAAGTGTGTGTGCTGGAGCTTGACTGTCTTACATTGTGTCCCCCAATCACTGTAGATATTTGGAGGTTTTTGAGCAATAAAGATATATTTTTTTTCTTTTTCAGAAGCGTTCTAATTGCACTCCAGATTTATGAAAAAGCATTTGCTGAAAAGCCTTTTATATCCAAGGTGGAGCTTTATTTGGAAAGAAAGCTGCTGGCCTTCTCAGCATGTAACTAAAGTCAACAATTCATTTGATATAAAAGCTTAAAAACCCTTGGTCATGTGAAAATGAAACCGATATAAATAGTCTGTGAACCCTTTTACACCTGTTAGATTGAACTGTAAAACAAGCAAATTTGTTATTGGAAGAGATATCAAAAATATTTAAAATGCATCTTTTTAGTGCAGGTAATGGGATCTGCGTTGATAATGATGGCATGCAATCCAAAGTTTACTTTTGTGGAATTGGATTGTCCCACCACCAATAGATATACCAAAACTGTAAATTTAAAGTACAAAAAAACGTTTTCTGACATACTGTCACGATATGACCCTCGCGTAACTGTGACCTGTTCATGCTAAGATAAAAAAAAAAAACTGTTTAGAAAAAAATGGACTCTAATTGAAAATTTGTTGTGGTATATTTGTAAAAAACTAAAAAACTTTTGAGCAACAAAACCAAGGATGCCAACAAACAGAACAAAATCAAAAATCAAACCTACACCTAAGCAATCACAAAACTGGACCAAAGAGAAGGTGAGGTTAAAAACTGAAAATATACAGAGAGAGCGATTAAATAGAGACCAGATGTGATCACAGACTAAAAAAAAGTCCTGGCTTAAGGTGGAAAGCAAAGGACAATAAAAAATAGAGAAACAAATGGCAACATAACTCACAGACTGGAACGCCTCAGGTACTTGGAATAAAAGTAAGTGCCTTGTGATGCATCTACTGATGTGCAACTTCTTCAGCTTTAGGAGATCCTCAGCAGTCAGAATGGAGGGATGCTCAGTGTAGTGGATTAAAAGTTTCTACGGTTTTGGTGTGACATAAAAAAAAAATAACTCCTGTAAAATCATCAGTTATTGTGATCTCAGCAGGTCATTGACATAAATGGTTATGGGAAGACATGGCCGTAAGTAATTGAGGAAAAGTCTCTTCTGAAGAATGCATACCTTTTCTGTTTTTGTTTGAAAATTACATTTTTATGAGGTCTGAAGGTACTTTGGAAAAGATCCAAAAAGGAGAGCAAGACCACAGTAACTGATGGGTTCACTGTTTCCCCTTCGTGACTTTACACCATTACCTCCTGCAGCAGAACACACACATAAGTTGGAATAGTGTTCTTGGAGTTCCACAGTTTCCTCCAAATGTAATAATGGTGAAACACTTCAATTTTATTCAAGTCAGACCACAGGATGTGCAATAGAGACCTTTCTGTTATCTAGCTCTTTAAGTTTTCTTTCAAGGCATCTGGGAATTGTATGTAAGAGTTAACCAGACTTGTGAAGGTCCACATTTCTCTTCCTGATGTCTTGACTGATATCATCTTTTTATTTTTCCACAATGCCACTCAAGAAAGCATATTTTGCTTTAAAATATATTCACATGTTTGTTTAGTTATCTTCACTTTTGTAAGTTAAGCTGTCAGAAGTCTTTATAAAAGGCATGATGTTTTCATTTGAGCTTTTTTTTTTAACTTGTTGAGAGGTATACTAATATAGTATATTTACATATATCTCTATTTGAAGGAAACAATGAAAATATCCCTGAAATTATTCTGACATTTTGAAAACAAAAATACCGTTGGTAATCCTAATTTACCACAAACAGGAATAATCAGAGTGACTCTTCAAGTCCACTCACAGTAGAAAATAATCTTGGACTGGTTGCATAGAAATGTTTCAGAAAATATAAAAAAAACTAATTTCTACTGAACAGGATCTAGCCAAGATTGTCTGCTCCAGTCATTTTACCCAAACAAGGTAGCATGCATAATCTAGTTTGAGCACTTGGCCTTTTCCTCTGCATCCAGAGATGTTCAGGAGGATAAAACTTTGACTGACAGTCTAAATAAATTCTATACACTTTAACAAATTATTTATTTGCTAGTTAGTGAAACTACTGGAAATAAAGTTGATCAAAGCGTGCACAGTTCAACTAAACCTGTATTGCTCTGTGTTCTCACATGTCTCCCAGGGACACACACACACACACCACTGAATAATCCATACTTCTGATTGTTGTTCAGTAGCTTGTATTGACCATGGTTTCTCTGGCTTCCTCAGGGACAACGGCTCATTCCTTTTCACCCTCACATTTGTGCACGTAAATACAGACTGAACAAACGTATGCCTGGGTACAAAGGAGCAGCAGGTCCTGTGAGGCTGCTTAGCAATTCAGAGCAAATGATTGATTATCTCAGGAACTGCATTTCATGAAAGCACTTCAGCCCACAGAGGAGGAAAAAACACAAACTACAGTTTATAGAAGAAAAGTGTAAAAGAGGAATGCGTTTTAAATAATTTATGTGCAGCGTTGATGGTGCATGATTTTTCAGCCCGTTTTTCGCTCCCTGTTTTTAAGCTCATCCCAGATTTATCTGCTCTTGTTCCTTTAGTTTACATATGCTTTTACTCCACACACATTCTTGTCATATTATCTGTTGATCTAGCCATCATTTTTGTTCTCCTTTTCGTCCAATTTTTACTTTCTCTTGTGCGAATTGTAACAGGAATGGAATTCAGATGAACAAGCAAAGGAGGATCAAAGACAGAGAAAAGAAAGGAAAATTAGATGAAATAAATCGGGAAACTTAAAGATAAGAGAAGAGCTTAAAAAAACATACTTAATGGTCAACAAGGTGACAGACGGCAAATTAACATGCAAGCCTCGTTCTGCTGCACTGGAGTCAATTGGAGGTGTAAAATGAAATCCCTCACATCTTGCATGAGCTCTTTCTAAAACAGTGAATTAGATTTGTGTGCTGGGGTAGTAAGCTGCTGCCTGCAGCTCAGCTAAACAGAACAGAGTCAGACACATGACTTGAGGAGAGAACAGACCAAAAGTAAGAGAAATGATTCGAGTGCGTCAGCATGTGTGTGAGAGATTGAGTGATTAAGGGAAGTGGGAAAAGAGAAGAGCTGGAAGGACTCACTGTGTAACTTAAAGGTGTGATTGATGGCTGACTGTTTGGCTTGCATCCTGAGGACTAACTACATAAAGTTAATTCACTGCCGCTCAGAACCCCAGGGGAGACTCAATGAGAGCAGTGGCCTCTGATAAACCAGCACAGTCACACTGGTTTTTCACATAGACATATCTCCGCTAAGGCGCTTATTAGTAGGTGTTGCATCTTATTAGTGGGACTCTGTCTGAACTCGTACCATTAAGCTCCAGTAATTCTGCTCAGACATTTAAGCCACAGGAAAGCGTTGTGTGAAGTGATAATGTTGGCGTGTTCATTAAAAATCACCCATTGTTGCATTACAGTGGTTTTCTTAGATTTCCTTGCAGTGACGTTGGAAGTTTTAACAAGAACACCAAATTGTGGTTTTGGTTAATGGGGACGTAAGTGAGCCAGAAACACAGTAAAGCAGCGATGCTTTCACTATGTTATTCTGAGCCCTTATTCCCCCAAAACCTTGCAAAAGCACTCCCATGGATTTTTTTCAACTTCTATGTATTTATTTACATATTTTTTAATTCAATTTATAATTGTGAGATGCCATGAAAACATTACAAGATTTTCATGTTTAAAAAAAAAAAAAGGATTTATGAATGAACATGTGAAAAGTTAAGAGTTCACCTTTATTCAGCCCCCTCTACTCTCAATCCAGTACAGGCAACTGTCTTCAGAAGTCACCTAATTAATACATATCAATTTGTGTGTTATCTAACCTCAGCATAGATGCCTCTGAAATCTGCTAGTGAACCATAGTGAACAAACTACATCATATTCACAAGAGACGTCAATAGGTGATGAGGTTTAAAGTATGATTATAAAGCAATGTCCTAAGCTTTAAACGTTTTTAATAGCACTGTGCAAACCATCACTTGAAAATAAAGAGCATAACTGCAAGCCACTTAAACAGTCAGGCCAGATGAGAAGGCATTAATCAAAGAAGCAGCTAGATAGATTCATAGTATCTCTGGATGAGATGCTATGTCACAAACAAACATTAGTGACCTTTGACATCTATATAAATCAGACAATTTTCCACCTGGTGTATTATTCCCAATAATTCATATTTGCATTGGAGTTGATTTCTCAAACACAGTCTATTTACTTTAGCAATACCACAGCAGCAAAATAAACAGACTAATAAATACACACAACTCTGACTAACGTAACTGACTAATAAACGTATAACACGTTTATAGGGTATAACGTTTTATACCCTATAAAATATACCCTATAAAATAATATATAAATGTAAAATTTTGAGTTTATTGCTAATATGGGAAAATTTGGATATGACTACATACATATATCAATATAACCTACAAAATATGTTTCTTTTCTCAATCTATTTCCTTATCAGGATAAATGCTTATGACCATACCATTGTTTCCTACACCAGGTGCCAATAAAGTTATGAACTTACCGTTGTTTCCTACACCAGGTGCCAATGCTTCAGCCCCAGACCAGCTGAGTTTGGCTCTTGCGTGGAACAGAGTGGACATTGCACGAAGTCAGATCTTCATTTACGGACAGCAGTGGCCTGTAAGAAGCAATAAATGCATGAAAATTTTCAGCTATGCTAAGTGCTTCCAAATAATTTTCATTCATATTGACGTTGAAGTTTTTAAGTTACTAACTGTACATTATTTAAATGAAAACTTTTTTCTGCTTTCATTTTTAATATTCTTTACTTAAATCACAAAACAACAAAAAAAGATCACTATGACTTACTTAAAAGATAAAAAACAAGGCACTTTATGCAGTTATGTCATACCAGATGATTTTTTTTTGTTCTTCACTCTCTGTGTAGGTGGGTTCCCTGGAACAGGCGATGCTGGATGCCTTGGTTTTGGACAGAGTGGACTTTGTCAAGCTGCTGATTGAAAATGGTGTCAGCATGCATCGCTTTCTCACGCTTTCCAGACTGGAGGAGCTGTATAACACGGTATGATAATAGGAACAAATGAAATAGTGTCACCACAGTTGTTTTTTTTTTTTTTTTTTTTTTTTACAAATTATTGCAATGTCATCTTTTTCCTCTGTTTTCTAACAGCGACACGGACCATCTAACACCCTTTACCACCTTGTCAGAGATGTCAAAAAGGTACGCCTGTCACTGCCGTTTCAGTAGCTCTGTAGCTGCTCAGGCTCACTGGATGCTAATATTGTTCACTGGACATGTTTGACTACAGAGGTTCAGCTGCTTTTTTGTGGTGTGTGTGTATATGTCGTATATGTCTATATTTGTGTGTGAATACATTTGGTAGATCTAGTTGCTGTTACCATCAAATAGAGGCCAGCTTTTCTCTTTCAGCTGGTCTTGTGCACTGCCTTGGCTGTGTAGAGCTTTGCACGTTTTCCAACCCTCATGACTCAGAATGTTTGCTTTTTTCAAGGCACAAGCCACTGCGGTAAATAAACAGCGCAAGTATCACATATTGCTAAATCCACAGGAGCTAAGGTCGACATAGAGGAAAGATACGCTTTACACACACCCTACATACAAAAGACTCATCTTTATTTTCTCACTGATATTACATCAGACTCAATATTTTCTATTATAGGCCAATCAGATTTATGTTAAATATCGCTATATGCTAAATGCTAGGATGAGACTGATTTTTTTTTAATTTATTTCTATTTCTTCAAAGTTTGAAGATTACAAACTTTAGGAGTGTGTCTTCAAACTATTTGGTATGCAGAGGCGTTTCATTCAAAATTAATTAAATGAACAAATTAATAATAAAAAGAAAAATAATCATTAATAAATATGTAAGTACTGCTATTAATAAATCAGTTATCCATACTTTATCAAATGAATAAATGTCCTCATGAGATAAAACAAAACATATATATATATTCAGCATTTCAGTTTTATTTATTTATGTGTTTATTTCAGTATGGTGTATTATTTATACTTTATAACAATTGTATTTTTTTTTTAATAAAATGATTAAAAAAAGAGATTAAAGATACTTTACATGTTTTCAGGCCAGAATAAGAAAAATAACTAGCTGCAAAAATTTTTAAAAAGTAGTTTTAAAAGGAAATGCTGGCAATTTTTTTCATTAACATTTTCGCAAGATTTCAGATTTTTCTGAATGTATTGAAATGATTTAAAATGTCTGACAACAAAAGCTTCCAAGACTATTTGGGAGAAACTGCTCAAATCTGTAACAATAAGCTCCCTAATAAAGTAATTATTGTCTGAATATTTCTTCTTTTTTGATTTCATGAGTACATATATTAATTTCAACAAATATATATATATATTTTAACTTTACAGTATTTATTTGTTTATTTTTGAATGAAACAGCTCTCTATAATTTGGGAAGGTCCTGATGATTACTTTATAGCTTTTTTAGACTTAAGACCAATTAATTGTAGGCACATCTGGGCAGTCTGAACTGAACAGCATGTCTATGTTCAACCATGATGCCGCTCAGAGAAGACAGGTTGTCTGTCGCACAGAAAAGTGTGATTTGCTGGTAAATGCACACACCAAAACAAGAACAACTGTAAAAAGAGGCTTTCAAATGTATTATAATACTTAAAAGATTTTACCAGCATGAGCTGAAAGGCCTCAGCAAGAAACAAACTATTAATTCTAATGTAAAATAAAAAAGCTCTCAAAGAAAAAAACTCACATTTTTGGAGACATGCCCTGTGGACTGATGATACAAAAGTTTTGGTGTTTATAGACATAATGGCCAACGTTACCTTTGGGGGAAATGGGAAGCGTCGAAGTCTGGAAGCACCGTTTCAACTGTGATTTTCGATGTGGCAGCATCATGATGTTTAACTGTTTTACTGCTGGAGGGTCTGGCAGATTTTACATCATACATGGCCTGATAAAGAAGTATTATGTGGAAATACTGAAGCAACATCTCAAAGTGGCTAAGATGTTGTAAAAAGCTTGTGGAAAGAAACCTAAAACATATGACCCAAGAAAAGTGTGAAAAAACAGCTTCAATAAGGATATGTATGCAAACATCTAAGTTTGAGTGAAATTTAGCAAACATAATTTTAGTAATCCTTTCTGACTTGAAACAGGAAATTTGCAGTCTAATTTAATTTCAGACAGTGAGAATAAAATGGTTATGATCCGAATGCTGATCAAGAGGAACTCAGTAGATACTGATACTGTTTATGCTTTATTAGAAGCAGTTGAATCAATCTGACATGAATTAAAACATCTTAAATGAAGTTGAGAGTTAATTTCTTGAATAAAATTTTGCACAGATTCTCAAAAAGGAAAAAATTATTCAATGTGCTTTCCTTTATTTTTTGCAATGACACAAAACACTGAGGCTTTATTTCACGTTTAGGAAAATGTCCATGGACAAAGTTATCTGTTTTAATTTTGTTGTACTTTCAGGAGACAGCAATGTATTCTATTTAGAAATTTTCAGCAATCGACATGTTTTGGGCTTATTTTGAACATGCTTTGAGATAAACAACGTCTGAAGCAGAGCTCTGAGCTGATGTTTCTGAGTAAAAAAAAAAAGAGAGACCACATTACTAATACAATTATGTTTTATTCTCATCATGCAGCCCTTTAGTGCAGGGCATAGTTTTCCTGCAAATGTGTGTGTACTTTCAACGGTGTAGCTGGGTGTTTGTGTGTCACTGTGCTTTAAGTATGTTCCTAATTAGATTTAACTACTACCCTCAGGTGAGGTCTCTGTGTCATTGCTGTTCTCTTTTATTCCTCATTATTCTCAGAGGATTGCGTCGCTGTACTAACAGAAGATGTATATTTTTCAAAGTGCGAGTTTCACGTTAAAACTGAATAGGAAGCTGTGAGGCAGCAGGCATGCAGGTTTCTGGAGTGGATGTGGGATTATTTTCATGAAGGAAAGCTCAGCAGTAGAAAGAGTAACACAAAATCACAGCCAATATATACTGAGGCTAGATAACCTCCTGACGAAGGCAAGTTAAACCAAAACAATCAGAGGACAAGCGAATTGTTCACGAGAACTAAGAAGCAAAAAGATTCAGCTGTTCAGTTTTAAAAAGTCTGAGTCAAGATTAAGGATAATTAAAGAGAATGGCTTCTGTTAGGCTGCCAAATAAAATTAGCTTCCAACATACACAAAAGTTTGGTCCTAAAACTGAGGCTCACATGCAGTACTGTGGAAAAAATCTCTTTCACTCTTTCCTTGGTCTGTCCAGATACCTTCAAATGCTGGAGACATCTTTTTTTTTTTTGTAGTTGTTTACTATTGCCCTGTCCTAGTCTTTATTTAGCTCATATGCTCTTTTCCTTCATGTGTCCAATCTGAATTTGGCATATTCAGTGAGAACATGTAAGGCATGGTTCGCCCGGATCAGCTTCAATCATGTTTCAGTCACATATAGAGAGAGACGAATTCATGGAAACGATGCCTCTTTTCTATACTCTATTTTAATAAAAAAATGTCTTTCTTAAAGAAGACATTCAAGGTATTTCTTTGAACTTCTGCTTTTTCACTGAGTTGCTATCCATGACAACAACCCATATTATGCAATGGGAGAATTGGAAGTAGAGTTGGTACAACCTGTGCTTGATTAAAAAAATAAATAAATAAACTTCAGAAAATTGACATGATTTTTATGTGTTTACGATACTTTTGGGGGAAAACAGAAAAAAATATCACACATTTATCATCTTTATGCTGATAAATAGATACTGTCAAATATGATTTCAACTAAACACTCTGAAGGAGTCGATGCTTAAAAAAACTAAAAGTTTCCTTGATAATCTGATAAATTTAAACATGTTAAGTGTAAAATCCAGAAATGCGTTGGTTAGCTTTCTTTTTTGGTTAGGGGTTCAGATCACTGTCTCATCAGTGATTATTATGTAACCACATAAGTCTCATTCTCTTCTGAATACATACAATCACAGTAAATGTACATTTTCTAAAGTTTACACTTTTGAAAAGTTTTCAATGTCAGATTAGACTTCTGAGACTTCAGTTAAGTTTAATAAATTAAGAACACATTAGTCACATGCAAGTAAAAAAGCGGTGGAGGTCACTAGCAGTCATAAAGCTTAAAACAATATGTCAGAGTTTCTTCTTTTGGTCAAATAGATGCTCACTGAGTGATTCTGTACTGAAGATGATTTGTGGGTTATTGACTCAAACTGCTGACAAAATGTTATTTTTTTAGGCGCCCCATTTTTTTGTTATTCCATGAAAGTCTATAAAAGCAACACTTGAATTAGTGTTTTTACTTCACATGTTTAGGACATTAGAAATGAAAGAGTTGAAGTGAGAAGATTTCCTGGATCCTTCAGCCCTATTGCAGAAGCAGAGGGGCAGCGGTGGCGTCACAGTTGATTTTAAACATGTCAGACAAGCGGTGTGTCTCGAAGGAGCAGTGGGGGTCAGGGTAATAACTGCAGAGTCTAATGTTGAGGTTGATGGAATGATGAGGAGCAAAGAGTATTGACATAATTCACATGAATGGACTCCTGTTTCAATATTAACTCTCCCCTCAAGCTTTAATAGCCGCATTTAGCTCCATGCTCCTACTGCAACTCTCTTCCAGGCTAATGAGTCGCAGTGCCCTTTTCTTTCCTACAACACAATATTTAACCTCATAGAAGATCTCAAGTCTCTTCTGAATAAAATTATGAAAACTAAATCTGGTCTATTTTTATTGGGATTGCCCTCAAATATTGCACTATAAGTCAAATAGCTCCAAAGTTTTTCACATCTTGTGTGCCGTGAGAGTCACATTCTGAAAATCTTTAGGCTGAAATTGACATCCAAACCGAATCAGACCTTCAAAATGGTGGCTAAATGGAGGCAAAGTCTTGTTGAGATTCAGACGTTTTCTAAAGACTGGAAGAGAGATCCTGCCTGAGTTTCTGTGTCCCTCATTTCCGCTGCTCTTGCTTATCGTGCGGTTTACTCACTGACATTGTGTGTTCTTTCCAAGCGAGAATATCCAGGGTTCAGTTGGATCTACTTCAAGGTGAATCCGATGATCACGTTTTCCTTTGTAGCCACAAACAATTTGACATGGATTTTGTGTTTGTGAGTGTGTATGACAGTGGCTCATTTCTTCCCACTGGTTTCCCTGCCTTTGTTAATCATTTGATGTTGTTTGTTAACACGCTCTGGTTTATAGGGAAACCTGCCGCCGGACTACCGCATCAGCCTCATCGACATTGGACTGGTCATTGAATACCTCATGGGTGGGGCATATCGATGCAACTACACCAGGAAGAGATTCAGAACACTATACCATAACCTCTTTGGGCCCAAAAGGGTATGTAATTGATTCTTACTCTCATTAGCATCCAACTGGTTCATCAGCTGCAGCACTAGTGTCATTAATGGAAGTGGACCATATCAGTTTGATTAGCCTCAAGATAAAATTTTCCCTACAAGTGCAACATGCCTGAAATTATATTTTATTAATTAACTTGAAAACACAGAGGGTGCTCTGAAGAGAACATTTTAATTTGCTGATGCAAGTAGTTTATTAGCGTGAGTGGGTACATATTAAATATTTGAACATGAGAATGGATAGGAAAAACACGACTTATGGGTAGTGTCATGATAAAACAAAAAGTTGCAAACAAATAAATTAAAAAACAAAATTTAAACTCCACAAAATGGAAAATTCTTCATTTTTTTTAGATGATCTGTCCCAGACTGAGAGATAACCCCCCCTTAAAGAAAAATGAAAATACAATATTTAACTGCTGAATAAAAAAATGCTATGAATTGGAAATTTTTATAACTGTATTTTTCAATATTTTATTTAAAATTGCAACATGACTTTATGCTCTAATAGTCAGTAGGACACATAACTTACAATGTCACTTATGTAAGAGAAAGAGAAAAAATTGTTGAAATGTTTTCTTTCTTTTAGTAAAACCAACAGTGCAGCAAGTTAATTTCTTAATTTTATTTTTTTTTATTTTGTAAATGTATTAAAGCAAATGTCTGAAGTTAACTGCATTCGTCAAGCAGCACAATTGTAGGTTTCTTATTCATCCACTAATTTACAGGAGTACAGAGGAATATGGGCAGCTGTACTTTAAATCTGTGCATGCCGGCTCATTGTAAATGTAGGCAGACTAAATGATAAGATATTTGCTTGACCAAGGGAGAATTTGAGATGCAAATCTCCCTTTGTGAATTAGATGGGTGCAAGAAGTCCTCTGTGATTTTGTGAGTGGAAAAATCACAGGGTGCTTTTGTAAATCAGAGTCACAGTCCACAAAAAAAAAGAAATGGTTATTATACACTTGAAGCCATAAATCAGCCATTCATAGTGATGTCTCTTTATCAACTACTATCATAAATTAGAGAAAATAAGCACTTTATCGTGGTTCTCACAGAAACATAATCTCTACAGCCAAGTGGAGGAAGGGATCATTAAAATCACACTCACGTTTAGGGCTTGTCAGACACACACACGCACACACAAGCTGCCCGTTACATGGTGTTCTGTTGCTCATTCTGCTTCAACAATTGCATTATTGCCTCAGGTGTAGTTCAAACAGGACTATGCTCATGTGTGTCTCAAACTGTTTATTTATTGTTTAACGGTGGACTCAAATGAGTATGTATTTTTGAGCATATTCAGTTCAGTTTATATTGAGTGCTGGAGAACACTGAGCAAATACGGGCAATTCTTTAACATAACAATTGCAAAATAGGAAGATTAAGGTAACTTTGAAAGTGCACGTATTGTTTGGACCCAGATGGCAGGAGCTGCAGTCCCAAAGCAATATGTACAGCTGCTTTTATACAGCAAAACAACATTTACAGTATAGATCTAAAATTCATTCGTAATTGCAGCCAGGCATTAGAAATGTGATGCACATATCACAACAAATGGGATGACCTCTTGGTTTAGTCATTTTTGTATGAATGGAAAAGTGAGATGCAGTCATCTCCAGCTGAAGAAGCTGTCCATTGACAGATGCTTGACATTACAATAGATTTGTTAGACACAAACTGCTTTTTACATACATGATTGCACACTTGAAAGTTCAGCATTGCAAACAGCATATGCACTTCTCCACAGAGACAGGAGTGGCACCATCAGACAGCTGAGTGAGCAGATGTACATTAAGAAAACTATACTGGCCTGAACCTGTGACCTCTTCAGTGAAAGGGACACAGTTGTTCTGCCACTCCTTCTGCCCACATGGTCTCAGTCTGCTTCTCCCTGCAGTAGGGAAGCATCAGTGTGAATAAATAATGTACACAGTTGATATGAGCGATTATCCTTGCTGTACAGTGAACACTTCTCTTCCAGGGGGACAGAAATGCTCCACTAAATGAATTTCCTAAAGAGGTTCGACATAATGTGAATATTTTTTGCTGTGCCCCTCAGCCACTTTGATGGCAGAGAACAAGTGTGAGCCCAGCTGGGTCATTTTGAAACTACAGTCCCTTTCAGAAAAGACACAACACATTCAAATCACAAAATTCAGTAAGATTTATTTGGATTTTACATGATAGGTCAACAATGCACAATTGTGAAAAAATATGAAAAATCTTGTGTAATTTTCAAAATTCTCTACTACAAAAATAGTGTGACTAGTGAACTGAATAGTGTGACTTACATTTGTATTCAACACACCAGAGTCAATTGCTTGGAGGAGGACATTGGAATGAATTACGTACAAGTAGATACTGAAATAGTTTCTTTTAAAAAAAATGAGCTCAAGCTCTTTTCTCACTCTGGATGGAGAGCGTGAAAGAACACGATTGGATTAAGGTCTAAACATTATCTGGGAAAATTCAAACATTTCCATAGTTTTAATTTTAGTAAAGTCTTCAAGGTGACGTGCACTGTTAGGATTCAAACTATCATTTTCTAGGCTTTTATTAATAATGTATTTCTTCTTGCCACTCTCCTGTATCAGTCAGATTTGAGGTTTGCATTACTCTACAGACTCTCCCAGCTGACCTGTTGCTGCAGCTCCTACAGAGTTAATGTTGCTCTCTTTGCTCAGACAAAGATAGCGCTCATATTTGGATTGATATACTTTAATAATTAGGTGACTTCTGATAGCAGCTGGTTGCGCTGAGTTTTTATTTACAGCTTTTACAGTAACAGGGCTGAGTACAAATGGACACCACACTTTTCAGATACATATTTGTGAACATTAGGCTTTTGCATGCTCCCTCTTCCACATAATTATGTTTCTATGCAGTGGTCTATAACACTGAAACAAAAGAGAATATATTGAAGTTTATGGTTTACTGTAATAACATGTGAACAAGTATAAATAGATAGAAATAACTTTGCTTGGCACTGTAGTTTTTGAAAGTGTTCTATGAACCACCATGATGAACATTAATTTGTTGAAATCCAGAGCCTTAATACTAATTTTGTCATGCCATTTTGTAATCCCACCATTTGCTGATCCAAAACATGAATGGACCACGTTAGATGTTTTTTTTTTGGAGGGGTTTGTCACTGTACTGTAAATTTCAGATGCTTGGTTTCTACCACGTCATACTACAAGATGGAAATAGTAAGGTGGTTACAGAGGCGCAGATACCATGGGAGCAAAGAAGCAGGACAAGAACTAAAGATAAAAGAGAGAGTCAGTTCTAGTGTCACTGTGATTTGCTGGATGAACTGAATGTGCCATCACACAAATACATGTAAAGTAACAACAAAGCTTCCAAATAGATATTGCAATTCCCAAATGAAACACGAGCTATTTTCTACCAACCAGATGATAGCTCATGAATGCATAATTCATACATGTCCTGCCTTTTGACAGATACTCTGTACTGTAAAGGCACTTTGCTGTAAAGCATGTAAAACAGGACGTTATTTCCTCAAATATATAATAGTATGAACCCAAAATGCAATCTCTTGGTATGGGTTTATACAATTCTTAAACTGAAGCCCATTTAAATTTGTTAGTTGTGTCTTATTATATTGCACTGAAAAGACAATCAGCAGGATTTAATCTAAATGTGCTTTTGCCACTTTTATAGCCCAAGGCACTGAAGCTGCTGGGGATGGAGGTGAGTATTGTTCTTTGAAGGCTGTAATGCACTCATTTCTTTACTGTTTCTCTCTCGCTGCCCTCAAATATTCCTACTTGTAAAATATGCCAAATGCTATTTTGCAGCCCCATCAACAAAATAGTTAAATCGCTCAATGTGCGCTTTGTGCTCCACAAGCTTTCAAAGGAAAAACTTAGCTTATTGTAAAATGAATTGGATGGAAATCTGTATAGGAACATCTGGAACAGCTGCAATATTTTGGTCAAAAAACCTGCTAGATTTTTTTCTTCTAAAAACCTAGATAAAGTAAAAAAAAAAAAAACACACTACCTTAGACTTAATGTAAAAAAAAAAAAAAAGTATAAAATTATACTCTTGACTTCATTCTATCAGGATGACATGCCAATCCGAAGAGGCCGGCAGAAGACGACACGTAAGCGAGAGGAAGAGGTGGACATTGATTTGGATGACCCCGAGATAAACCACTTCCCTTTCCCCTTCCACGAGCTCATGGTGTGGGCTGTACTCATGAAGCGCCAGAAGATGGCGCTGTTCTTTTGGCAGCATGGCGAGGAAGCTATGGCCAAGGCCCTGGTTGCATGTAAGCTGTGCAAGGCTATGGCACACGAAGCGTCTGAGAATGACATGGTGGACGACATCTCCCAAGAACTCAACCACAACTCCAGGTGGGTGACATATGAATTTGAAAGAACTTGAAGGGATCGAGTTGGGGATTTAGTAAAGAATTCCTGCCTCCGTCACACTGACGCAGATGGACGCACGCATACTGAAATGAACCTTCTCTGCTGCACCGCAGCCGTTTTAGATCCCTTTTGGGTGTGGCATGTACATGCGTCGTGTTATTGAAAGAAATACACTCAAATTAAGATAATGCAAGTGATGATAAAAATTATGGAAACATTATAAATCAAGGAACATGTTTAAGTTGCGAACACAGCTCAGCCTCATATTATCTAACTCTACTTTCTACACAGTTTCTATTGATTTTCTTACTGCTGGCATCATTTTATTTATTTTTCTACAGATAAGTTTGGTTTTTTTCTGGAAACTTAGAATTTTAATCTCCCATGTGTTATTCACATATTTCGGGGTGTTTTTTGAGGGTCTTTGTGTGTGTATGAGTTTGCACAGACTCATTTTCTTTCAATGCATTTGAAAACGTGCCTTTTTTTTTCTGCACCGCTTCCTCGCTTCTCACGATGTTTCACACAACCTGTTTAAAGAATACTGCGGTATTCACTTGTTACTTAAGATCACGTCATGTGAGTCGTTTGGGAAGTATATTCAAAGAAGTCTGTTCATGCAACATAGCTGAACTGTGTTATATGTGCATCTGTGACATTGGGAATAATAGTTTGGCGAAGCCCCAAAGCGGCAGCAATGTGAGTGTTTTAGAATGTGAACGCCTTCGTGCTCTTGTAAATAAACAGAAGTATTAAAGCACTTTTTTTTTTCAATATTTTTTATAATATTTGCTTTTGTTTATGTATTGTGCAGAATACCAAGCTTTAAAGTTACCATATTATTTATGGCCAAGCACATAACAGAAAATACAGGGAATTTAAGTGGGAAGGAGCTGAGGGAGAGCAGTTTAACTTGATTTGAAAGTCAAGGAGAGTCGCTCACTTTCTTAGAGTGGAAGGGTTCGGACAGCTCCAGTGTGTCATGTCAGGCTGTTCCAGAGCCTCAGGGCTACCCCTCTAAAGGCTCGATTGCCTCTGTTGTTTTTTAACCAGTTTTTGGGATTCCTACAAGTAGCTGGTTTGTCAGTCTGAGAGTCCTGAGTGGATTAACCCATCAGTGAAATATTACAACGAGGGAGATTTTAAAACAAGCAACAGTGTTTTAATATCACTCCTGTTGGACGCCAGAAGCCATAAAAGACGGATGATATTTGGTCATGTTTCCTCTTATCGAAACATTACCAGCAACAGTAATGTTGCTGGTAATATATACAGTAGAAACTAGAAGTTTACATACGACGAAAAAGACACACACCTTTGATAACCACTAACCGCTTGTATGTGTCGGGTTATTGTTCATTTAGAGGACCCATTTGCCCAACAGCTTTAACTTCCCAGCTGATGACCTCAGATATTGCTTCAGACTACAGGACATGACTCAAATAATGAAAATCTTTGTCCCTGTGTCCATTTGAAAACTGTAATCTGTTTTTTTACGTTTCTTTTGTAAAATTTGCTTCCTACTCACTGACGGGGCTTTCAGCCCATGTTGATTCAGGACACTTTTCACTGTTTATAATGACCCTGTCTTACCACCTTGAGTCAGCATCTTCACAAGGTCTTTGGCTTTTGATGTCTAATGTAATGTCTAATGTAATGTCTGTGATGTCAGCGTGTTACTTAGTGGGTTTAATTTTGATATTCCAACAAAGTAAATCATTTTCTCTCTTTACGTTTTCCACGACGTTTCACAGAGAGTTTGGCCAGCTAGCTGTGGAGCTCCTAGACCAGTCCTATAAACAGGATGAGCAGATGGCAATGAAGCTACTGACATATGAGCTGAAAAACTGGAGCAACGCCACCTGCCTGCAGCTGGCGGTAGCAGCTAAACATCGAGATTTCATCGCCCATACCTGCAGTCAGATGCTGCTGACCGATATGTGGATGGGGCGTCTCCGCATGCGCAAGAATTCAGGCCTGAAGGTAGGATGACAGGTGCAAATATTTAGTATACCCTGATGCATCACTTGTGAACTTCACAGCATTTAATAATTGGCCTGGCCTGCCTGGTATTATTGTATAGCAAATATCGAGCATCTACAGTTTGTACATTTCTCTCAGAGAAAGGTTAGGCAGCCAAAGTATCGTTTACCTCAACAATATTAGAGTTTAAATTAAAGACAAATGTAAAATATTACATAGAAATTTAATTCAATTCCACAGCTATCATGTGGTGATTATGTAGTATACTATGCAAAAGAGAAGGGTGACAGCTACTAGGAAAAAAAAAATGAATCATCTGGTTTTGCTTCCAAGTACAGAAAATGAGGCAAACATTTCTCTTTTTAAAAATGCTTCACATTTCTTCATCCTGCAGTTTACTTTTTACTGGTGCTTTTTGTTCTCAGTCTCTCTTGTGGTTTGATATATGTCACAAGTGACTATAGGAATGTTTAAATTGCATGTTATTAATTTGGTAAAACTGATTTAAATTTGTGGACATCTCAGGCTAAAGAAAGATGCTAATCACTTGATAACAGTTAAACAGAGATATTGGGGTTGTGACCAGTCTGAGTACTCTTGTCATTTCTTAATTTGTGTAAGTATCTTAAGTCAGAGGGTATAAATGACTTGACCTTAATTTATAAAAAAAAAAAAAAAAATCCAATAAAACTTGCATGGATTCTGATATGCTGAGTCGAGAGCAAATTTTTCATCCAGCAGCATTGGCTGAATTTTGAGCGATATTTGCTTGTCTGGGTTCTCCAGATGTTTGATGTTAGGGTGACACAGAGCAGCTGCTCAGACCAGAAAGGTCATAGCTATTTATAATGAAGACTTGCCTCAGGATTTTCTGAAGTGTGGCGTTACACTCCTTTACATGGTGGATGAAGCGGGACAATGGAACGGACTGGTGTGCTGGCCTTTTTTGTTGGAGAGCAGGACAGATTTGCAGTTCAGTAAATATTTGTTGTCGTTTGCTGGAGGAAGTGAGAGAGCGCCCTGCCAAGGCAAACTCACCGGAGCAGAAAGACAAAGGGGAAACCACAAGTGGAACAAACAAGATTTTATGGCCCTGGGAGTTTACGATAAAATAACAATGTCAAAACAAAAAGTCTGCATATGGTTTAGCTGTATTAGATGCAGGGGCAGCCGTCCTCAACACTCTTGTTCTCAAATTACTCCCCAAAAGGACTGCGACTTGCAACAAGTAGTACACATCTTTCTTTATGCTTGAATAAGTCGGACAGGATTGGTCTTCACCTTTGACCCAGTGATGGGACAACAAGAAGACAAAAATCCCTTTTTGTGAAGAGTTACTGATAAATATTTCACTGGTACCAGCCCATATTCATTTAACTAATGCTACATTATTGATACAGTGTGCTGACACCGCAGTCATTGAATTTCCCATTGTGATAAACTATGGGAAATTATCATAAATGTTTGCAGGTGTATGCAGCTGCTAACAGATAAGAGCACACTTGATTACGGTGTTATCCATCTTCCTCTCCTTCCCACAGATCTACTGTAAGCCCTTCTTTCCGAGACTGTGCTGCTCTGATTTTGCATTTCAGAAGTGAGAGCAGCATATTTGTACCACTTCTGTCTGATGCAGGTGTTGCTCTCATTGACCCGTAGCAGAACAGCGATCATGCTGGCTCTCTGAAATAAGGGTTTTGTAATCGTCACATTGAATTCCAATAAACTACAATAAAATTAGGTGATATAGCGCTTGACAAAATTCCGGTACACCCTGTACATTCAGTATATTGCTGTTGTCAAATCCAGCACTTTATCATCTCATTTTCTTTCATTTTGCCTGCCAATCAGGTGATCTTAGGCCTGCTTCTTCCTCCGTCCATCCTGAGTCTAGAGTTCAAAAACAAGGATGAGATGTCCTACATGCCGCAGGATCAGGACACGTACCTGCAGGAGAAGGAAGAGGAGGAGCCAGAGAAACCAGTCAAGGAAAAAGAGGAGGAGGACATGGAGTTCACAGTAAGATCTTACTGTGAGACGCAGTACAACTCTGTGGTGAGAGAACCCACCTCAGCCCCGCATCTCAGAAATTATACTCATAATCAAACAAGACAACACACACACACTTTATTTGGGTCCAGAACTGATCACAGTCCATATTCTGTGTGCCTTTATAAATATCTCTTGTGGATGCATTTTTAGTTTTGTTCCGATTGTCCACAATGAGAAATGAGTAAACATGTGCACACAGTGCTTCCCACACACTTACTCGTTTCTCTATTCTGGCCAGCTGGACAGTTCCAGTAAAAACTGGCCTTTCCTGTTTCTCGTTGTCTTAGCAAAGACTTGGTGTGGAGTTGTAGCGTCTCAGTCTGTCGCCGACTGTGGGTTCCCTCGTATGTGTTCCTTGCTCTCTCTCCTTCTTTTTCTCGCTTTCTTTCTTGTTCTTTTCCAAACTCCTTCTTTGCTTTTCTATTTTTTTCTTACTTTTATCCTGTAAATCCTCCTTGTCTCTCTTGCTCTTTCTCTCTTTACCCTCTCTTTTCCCTCCAAACCTAGGTCTGATTGAGGTACAGTACTGAATGCCAGCCGATTGCTGCCCCCCACTCTCTCCCATCAGTGATGGTTTGCTGCAGCACACCTCTCAGCATGTCAGCTGCTGAGCATGGGAGGCCCAGGCTTTTGCATTATATAACTGTATCTGCTGGATGCTGCAGGGCTTTAATCATGCAGAGTCTGAGTGCATTCTCCAGCTCACAGTGGAAGAGTTGGTCCATCTGCATAGACATGGATGTACAGCAGGAATAGGATCCGTTCTGTTTCAGTTCGTCTGGTGATGATTCCCTGATCCAGTTTGTTTTCTTCCAAGCGAAGACTTGGGATTAGAAAAGTCGTTTCAATCCCCAAACTGGATCAAGTCATTATCTCAAGAAGTGACTCAACTGAAATCGTACGTCTTTGGCGCCACTGTACATACTTTCCATCTGCATACAGCTAAGCCAGCCAGCAAGCCAGCGCAAATGCTTACAAAACTGGGCTTGTAACACTTACTTGAAGGCCCTGAGGAACTCTGGTATAAAACAAAACAAACTAAAAAAAACATGTTTCCAATGCCAGAGAATGCATTGTTATGATCCATTTGTTGTTGCCCTGGCTTCTGACTGCTCAAACACACCTTCAGATTCTTATGAATCGCAGACAGATTCATACACCAACTGCTTCACCACAGAGGGAGATTGTATTGCTGTATCCTCAGATGTTTTAGATGAGCTACTCGGTAATGAGTTTCAATGTTTGTGTGACATCTTGAATGAGTAAAGAGCATGTTGATTGCTGTAAAGGCATGGTGTGACTTTCACACGGGCACCTATATCTGTTCCTGCCAAAATTCCAGTGAGTGTGTGCCTGGGATAAAACAACGTTTCACACATTTGGAAAATAAACACAACCCTGTGTACTTACATGTAGGCACATTTTCTTTGATTTCAGGCTGATTTAAAAAAAAAATTGTTTAGCACTAGCATACCATGTTAAAGGTTGGGTCAGCTCTCAAACATACAGTGTTAGTCAAAAGTTTACATACTCTCATCGTTATCATGATGTCATATTAATTTTTGAGTCACATTTTAATCATTCTTTCACCAGGGCATAAGGATTATTTAGCAAACACCTTTTATATTGTAATATACAATACACAGCTGTACATAAATGTAAATAAAAATAGGCTGCTTTATCAACTCAAAAGTTTTTGTCCAGGTTTTAACCATCTGACCTCATCTGATGACAGGAAATAATCTCAGATGTTCAGGAAACCTCGGGAGCAGTTTCCTGTTAATGGCTAAATGACGATTGTTTCTCTGCAACTTCTGAATGGACACTTAAGCAAATACGACGGGGTGTGTTTGTTTACCAGTATGTATATATTTTCACCCTTAGTGGATTAATTAAAAATCTGCATTGACTACAAACTTGTTGAATTTCCATACAAAAACATATTAATAAATCATTAGGAGGTTTAAATTATTATGACATTCATGTCCTTAAGACGTGCATGTAAACGTCCGACTGACACTGTGTATTTTGGTTCCTTTTAAACTTACAATACAATTCTGTGGATAAGCTCCCTCAGAGAAATGGTGTTGCTTTTACATTAAGACCATGACCCATTAAAAAGCAATGGGCTCCGAACCCTCTCTCATGGATTTAAAAACTGTGTCACAGATTGATATGAGATATCTATGTCTTATCTTTTTCCTCCTCTCACTCTGTCCTCTTCCTGTCTCTATCTCGTTGTCTGTCTCCTGCCTCCTAATTGTTGTCTGAGACACAATCCATGAGTGTCTGTGTCCTCGTCATACCGTGTTACAATATCAGCCTTCACTCGAACTCCACCTCACACAGACATTTCACATTTTGGAATGACGGCATTGCCTGCGCTTGCTCCTTTAATTACATTATTTAAAAAGAAAAAAGAAAGCTGCTGTTGCTCATGATATAACCCTCTTCTCCACTTTTTTTTTATTTCTTTTACCCAACCCTTTCTTTTTCCACCTCCTCCCCTTCCAATACTCGTCGTCCTCTCTATCCTCATTCTGCATCTCCTCTGCGTTTCCATCCACCACACTCCCTTCCTTCCCACACTCTTCTGTCCTGTAATCCTCACACCTTTCCCTCCCTCGTCCCTCACTTGCTCCGTGTGGGCTTCACGCTTGCCCAGGCGATGCTGGGTAAGGTAACCACAGAGACATCCAGAAAGAAGGATGTTGAGGAGGTTCAGAGCCGCCACCGCCTTATCCCCATGGGACGCAAGATATACGAGTTCTACAACGCTCCAATCGTCAAGTTCTGGTTTCATACGGTCAGTGTTGGCTTCAGCAACACCTCCCACATTCTCCTGTGGAAATTGTTTCGGCTGACTATGCAGCCACAGTTTTTGGCCATTAATGTGTACTTTCACGCACAGCCTTTGTTGTCATTAGGCTTCTGTTCCTGTTCAGTGTCATTACTGAGGTGCTAAAGTTAAGTGAGAAGTGGGAGACTCCTAAAAGCAGCAGGCTGAGAAAAGAAAAAGAGAAAGGAGGAGGAAAATGAAATTACTTACTGTGAAACTGCTAATTCAACAACACAAATACATATTTAAACCTAATGTAATGTTCTGACATAATGCTCCCGGTAACTCATGCATAAAGTAAACATTTAATTTATCTTTAGATAATAATGGCAACAACATGAGCAGCATGCATCAAGATTTTGCTCCTTTTGTTATCTTTGAATTTGGTGTGCAGCTTCTGTTTGGTGTCATTTCTGCCTGTGAGGAAGTGAATAATAGTTCATACAAGCTGATCGTTGTTTTCCTACACTTGAATGCCTTCAATTTGCTCATTCAATGGAAACATCTCATTAGCACCAGCAGAGGTTTTTGCTTTTTATTCGTGCTAACAAAATATTTCAACTCTACTTTTTTCTTATTTTTTTTTCCTTCACTATTGCCCTTCACCAACCTCCCTTTTTTATAATTGATGTTACATCTGCAGTATGTAACTGAATTCTTAGTCTAGTTAGCGTGGCCACTGATAAGGGCGGATAAACATTGTCCTGTCACTGTAAGTCATTTCTCCGCCATCAGCACAGTTGCAGCAAACTGGAAATCTTTAGCTTGTGCACGCTGTGTGGGGGAGGGTATGAGCAGTGCATACACTTGCATGATTGCCAGCGCCAAGACACTCCTCCTGACTTACTCAGTGCTTCTGACTAGGAGCTGTGTGTTTCTTTAGATAGGACCTCAGGGAGGAGGCAGAAGAGCTTGATTTTTGTATAATATGAGATTTTCTGTCTCATATTATACTGACAGGACATGGTGACAGTACTAACAAGTACGTAAAAAAACATGTTTTTCTAAAAGTTATTTACTGCAACTTTAAAGAGGAATATTGCACAGTATGTCTGATGTATTGTGCTTATGGAGCAGATGGTTGGTTGTTCTCTCAGAGTTTGATCCTCAACTTATTATGCAATTTATATTCTTACTTGTCACCAGCTGTGGAGCGCTGGCATGATTTCATAAATAAGGCTCAATGTTTTTCATGCATGTGGGATTTAATGAGAAAAGTCTCTGACACCCATATTACAATCTCTTCACTGACTTGCATCATTGGTATGCTTGACTTGCAGCTAATGAATGAGCTGTTCCTATTTCCATTATTATTGCTGTAATTTGCTTTTTAAATATGTTAAAGGTTTTGTTGTTCATTGCAATTTAAATGCTACTGAATGTGTTTTGATATAGAAAAATGTAAGACGCTGATTAAAAATAAATCCAGCCTTCAATACTCAAATAATAATGTGCACTAATATTATACAGATATATTTCATGTCATTATTTCTGAGAAGTATCACCTTGACAGCTAAAAGTCAACAATAGTTTTTCAGTCTATTTAAATTTTTATCTTATAAACCAATTTAAAAAGTCTTTATTGCCAACAACAGACCTGAATTTAGGAAATTCACATTGCTACAGTAACAACACCTTCGAATTAGCCCAACTTTACATTTAGAGGAAAATGAGCTGACTTACTGTTATGTCTTGAATTGCTTAATCATGTATTGTAACTATACAAAATCATTAAAATGCCATTCTGTTGAGATTCAGGATTTTACAATTATTTTAAAGCAAATGCAGTATGATTGGAGAATTCACATTTTAAGCTGTCTTGAACAATTAATATTAGCAGTTAGCACTATTAGTATACATAGCACTACATCAGTCATTTACATGTGCATTTCCTAACCCAGCATGTCCTATGACAGACAGAATTTACTATAAAAACTGAACAACCATTTTCTGTAATAAATTCATTTTGCTGTGACATTTATTTCCAAACTGTAGCCATTTGTATTAACAGGCAACTCATCACTGTAGAAAAATAATTTCCTTTCTAGAAGATTTTTACTTGTTTTAGGGTTCTTCTAACACCTCACTGAACCTGGAAATTGCCTACTTAGTCTTTTTCGCACAGTGACAACTTCCACTCGAAGGAGTCTTGTTGTCAGCATGAACAGTTATGACTTATGTATGGTATGGTTGTTCCCCGACTGGAAAAAAGATCCGATTTTTATTTTCCAACCTGCCAATCATCAATAGGATCCATTTAATCTTAAAATTGGACAGTCCTGGTAACCAGGTGATTCTCAGTGCATCTCTAGTTTTGGCTCCCTCAGAATAGCCTTTAGGTCAGCCTCTGTCATCACTTCATAAGGGAGTTGTTCATTTGAAGTAGCATATTAATTGTTTTTAACCCTGAACTATCCCTTTAAAAGTTACAGTGCTGCCCCTTCTTCTTATCTGTTTCAATAAATGTAATGCAGTTGTATTTTGATTTCATGTATTGTGCTTATATCTAGATGAAAAGCCCAAAAACAGGCATGTCACCAAAATATGACGCCACTCATTATTTTTCTTCTTCGTGTATTTTTATGCAGATGGCATATGTGGGGTACCTGATGTTGTTTAACTACATTGTCCTGGTCAAGATGGACCTGTGGCCTTCTCCTCAAGAGTGGATTGTCATTGCTTACATTTTCACCAATGGCATTGAAAAGATGAGAGAGGTAATAGATTATGATTGTGATACAATACATTGAGATATACTGGGTACAGGATAAGCAGCGTGAAACTCACAAAGCACCTACACTTTTAATTAGCTTCAGCAGTGGCAGAGAGGAGATTCAGGGGTTATGTCTATTTCATGAAATAGTTCATAATGCATAAGAAAATCAGTGATGGATCTGCAAAAAGGGAAATAAAAAAAAAAGCACATCAAAGCAAAAGGGGAGCAGGATGGTGATGAAGATGAAAGCAAGAACCAGAAATGACACAAAAAAACGAGTAAACAGAAAAAAATACATTGTGGCCATATAATAACTTCTGCCCCACTCTGTGCTTTTTTAAAGTAAGTGTATGAAATGTATAAATCATTGTGTCACATCATTTTCAGCTACACTGTATGTGCTTCCTCAGATGTCAAATTCTCTGATTGGTGAGCCCATACTGCCCTCTTATGGTGATCATGATGGAATGCATTTCTACTCTCCTATTTCTGTCACTTTTTCAGGTCATTTATTTTCACCATTCTGCTTCTCAGCTTCAGTGTTTATGAATCCGACTTATTACCAGTACTAAGTGACCATATATCCGTGCTGTTTTCTAGATCCTGATGTCAGAGCCGGGAAAGTTGCTACAGAAGGTAAAGGTGTGGCTACAAGAGTACTGGAACATCACTGACCTCATGGCCATCCTCATCTTCTCCGTCGGTATGGTCCTGCGCCTCCAGGAGCCACCGCTCATGAGCTACGGGCGGGTCATCTACTGTGTCAACATCATCTACTGGTACATCCGGCTGCTCGACATCTTCGGAGTCAACAAGTACCTGGGGCCCTACGTGATGATGATTGGCAAGATGGTGAGAGGAGACGGGGGTGGAGTTTACTACCTTTGCCTCCAGTCTTTATCATTATTTTCTCCTCATAACAAATTCTTCTTTGACATCTGTTTAGTCATGATTGCAAGTATATAAACTCTAAACCAGTTCAAAGAGAACCCCTGAGACTCTTAACTTGTTTGTTTGATCTCAACAAGTTCAAGATCAGAGCCTCAGATTTATGCACACAGATCTAAATCAGTAACTATCTGACGCTTGACTGCTTCTGACGCAAGCTGTGTACCGGTGAACTTAAAGTCTTTGATATGATAATTAGCTGTTAGGTAGAAGAGGAGATTGGGATTTGCGTTAAATGATCCTGTCAAGGCGTTGGGTAATGGGTTCCTTCAGCTTCATAAGCTGGTCTCATGTCAGAGTAAGTGAGGAGATGAAATTATACTTGGAGCAAAACGTAAAAAAAAAAACTGTTTCTCTAAAAAAAACAGTATTATATTTTTGTTTATAAAAATGTTTTGCATAACTTGATATTCATTTCATACACAGAGAAAAAGTCATTTCTTTTTAAGCATAAATTGTTAAATAACTATCATCAAATTGATTTTACAAATATGATCATGTATATACATAAAACATCTTCAATCAAACTTTTATTGAAGTTCATATTCTGCTTTAAATGTGTGAAAAACATTTTTTTTTATAAAACCCAACCTTTAATTTGGACATATTTACGTAATTAGAGGGGGACAAAAAATGCTTTTTCACACTTTGTGGCACGCCAACCAATGCACATGTTTGCTTTGCTTTTGACTGGCTCACCAGAATATGCAAACATAGTAATAATGGTTTGCTATTTTAGTAGTAATATTAAATTAATGGCTTGCTATTTCCTGGGGAATAAAAGTAATATTACAAGGATGTCTGGAGTATCCACATCAGACAGTTCAATTAAAATAAAACAACTGGAAATGTGGCCGACAAGGTTGCATGGAGACCCAAAGAAAATCCAATTTGATCTTGTTCAAATTGTGAGTAGAATGTGGAGCGAGGTAGAAATATTTCCACTCTTCACTGGTAGAGAAATGCAACAAAGAGTCGCATCTTATTATCTTTGAGACTCCATAGCTCTCACCTACAAACAGTGACAACATAAACATGGGGAGTTTTCTAAATACTGCTGGGACTGTAAGCGTAAGTGCTTTGCACTAAGATTAGGCTTTCTGTCAACAAGCAGTCGAGGTAAGTCAGGGACTTAAAAGGGGATGATTATATGGACCTGTTTGTCTTCCTAAGGCACTGGACTCCAAATATATCTCCCTCAGCTCATTGTCCTTTAAGAGGAAATATGTTTGCAGGAATAAGTCTCATGCTACCAAAAATAGTTGTGCAAAATGATGACAGGGTACCAAGAAAGTGTTGCACTTGTAATTTTCCTAAAAACATTAGTTCTCAATGTGGGATTTTAAATAAATGCACACAAATGAAATGATGTGCTTCTTAAGATAAGAATTCAATGAAGATATAATATTTGTTTTAAGACATTTTTATCCTTTATGCCGTTTTACCAATATGAAAATAGCTCAAAATCTGTGTGTTTTCAATGCATTAGATTTGTTAATATTAATTGACATGATTTAAACATGGAAAAGTAGAAAATCAAACCATTTCTTGACCATCCCCCTTCCTCTCTCCCTCCTTCTGTCAGATGATCGACATGATGTATTTTGTCATCATCATGTTGGTAGTGCTCATGAGTTTTGGGGTGGCACGTCAGGCCATCCTCAATCCTAACGAAGATCCGTCCTGGATGTTGGCCAGAAACATCTTCTTCATGCCTTACTGGATGATCTATGGGGAGGTGTTTGCCGACCAGATTGACCGTAAGTTTTGGGTGTCAGCTAGTGGAGAATATTCATTTTGAATTTGGAGAAAGATAATTCCTGACTTCCTGAGCAAAGATAAATCTTGACTAAATCTGACACATACTGTAGCTCAAGAATTGTGCTTTTAAATATATATACATATGAGACAAAGTAGTGTATTACAAACATTTTCCATCTTCTTGAACTTTTTCACATTTTATCAAGACAAAGCCACAAACTTGAAAAATGAAGGAGAAATGGATCACAACATTTTTCATACAGTACAGGAAGTCTACTTGTGTGTAGTTTAATGTAAGATGCCTGTGAAGGTATCAAAGATTTGTTGGTGAACATCAGAACAGCATCATGAAGACCAAAGAACATATCAGAGACGTAAGAGTGGAGAAATTTGAAGCAGTTTGGTAGTAAAATATTATCTCAAGTCTTAAACACACTTTTCAGATAGAAATGGTAACAATTTCCATCTTCGATTTGTCTGTAAGCCATTGTCATCAAAAGGTTTTGCTCTTTGTGTAGTAAATTCATTTAATTCAGGTTTACTTTATGAAACAAGCACTGAAAATAAAATATAATATAAATATTTAATTGTTTCACATGTACCTGTATGGATTGACCTATAACTTGCCAATAAAAAATACTGAAGTTTGCAGCTATAATGTTACAAAATGTGAAAAAGTTTAAGGGAAATACTTATATTTGCAAGGTGCAGTAAACAGGACAAATTCCATCATTATTGTAGAAGTAATTCTTGACAAGTTGTTCACCATATAACAAGATTTCACAGTTTATCAGGATTTCTTTTGCCTCCGACTTCTTTTGTACCCTGTTAACATTCTGACGTAAGAGGCATTTTGGAAGTGTATTTCAGAAAGTTTTCCGAAGAGCGTCTGTGTGCTGTTCTGTTGTCTATTTGTATAGTACTGTATATAAAGGTGTGTATGGAATGTGAGGAGTGGCCCAAAGAGAAGAGATCTGAAATAATGTTTCCATTCTTTGTTTCAGATAGTAAGAAGGTACAGCAAAGGCTGAATGAAAAACTCTGGCTGGTCGAAAATTACTTACGAACGCACGGAACCTGGCGTAGTACTGGTCCATCCCACATTGGCCAGACCACTCAAAATTCCAGTAAATCTATACATATAGACCTCAGTTTAACCACATTTGCCTATCCCACCTTTCCTTCGTCATCCTCGCGTTACCACCATGTCATGTAAAGTCCCACCACTAGAGGCCACTTGAGAAAAAAAAGTATGCATGTGTTTTCTTGCTGTAAGGCTAAAGTTGCCACTGTGACGGTATCTCAGGTCAGCTACTAAACTACTACTTTGACCAACCAGTCCAAGAAAAACTGATTCTGATTCAGATATTTAAAGAGAAGAGCTAGTAGCTTGACCTAAGGATATACCCTGTAAGCAACTTTACTCCCACTAGTTTTGGCAATGGTCGCTCAGAGGGCAGCAGAACATTTCAGATGTTTTTACCTGTCTTAGGTCTTTGCTTTTGGTCAGCTACCACATCAAGAGAAACCATCAAATACTTGATATTTCCTTGATGCCTCTTTCCTCGATTTTGTTGGTTATTTCTAAATTTCTTTAATTTGGAGAACTGACCATGATTATACTACATTTCACACTAATCATATTACTTCAACAACAGCTCAGCCTCCTAATGGAGCAGTAGCACCACTGCTGAAATATTTCACAGACTAAACCCAACATTTTGTGTGACTGATCTCCAAACCTTACTAAAAACATTACATTACATTTGAATGAAGCGCATATCCATATCAGGACATAGTTATTATTCACCCTTCATCATCTGTAATCTGTTTTTTCACGTGGTTCAGTTGTCAGAGTTTTTGTGTCCAAAATTTGTTGATGCTGAAAAAAAAAAGAAGAAAGAAATTACTTCAGTTCTCTGTCTTTGGGCTACATTGTGTGAAGAAATTGAGCACCGAGAAATGACGAGCATGACCACACTGAATCTCCAAGGCAAACAAACCAAGGACAAATGCTGAATGCTCCCTAGATCAGCCACAGCAACTGAACCATCATGGATGGAAAAACATACATTGTTTTCTAAATACATGTCAGATAGATCTCAGAGCAATCAACCATTGTGGAATGAAGTTATGGCTCTCACATGTGGCAATATATTTAAACATATGTTTAAATATATTGGAAACAAAAACGGGGACAACACATGATAAATGTGTTGTTCTGTGGATTTTTTTTTTATTTCCATTTCAGTACATGAGCCCTTGCCATTATGATATTTGCTCTTTCCAATTCCTTTCTCAATAAAAGAAGCATGAAAATAAAGTATGCTTCTTGTTTGTTTGCAGAATATCTGTATGTACATTGTTTGATACTTTAGACCTGCTTGTCTTTAATTTTGCTGTTTCCACTCATTACAGTGTAATATATGCTAGGGCATTATTTTCTTTAATATGCATCTTAACTTTTGATTTCATTTTTATTTTTGGTTTAATTTATGCGTCTGCATGTATTTTAATTTTTTTTTTTTATCAAATATGCATCCAAGATATCCATGAAAAGATGGATCAATGAAAGTGTATATATATATATTTTTTTTATTTGCCTTGTATCAAAGTGTGTGTTTGTTCATTTTGTGGCACTGTGCAGCTCCCTGCGGCCAGAATATAACCACAGAGGACGGGGTGGTGGTGACTCTGCCGCCATGTAAGACTGGTGCTTGGATTGTACCTGCGATCATGGCTTGCTACCTGCTGGTGGCCAACATACTGCTTGTCAACCTACTCATAGCAGTGTTTAAGTATGTAAACCTTTGATTGGTTTTTACTACTGTACCATGTAAAAGTATTTATGTCCATATAAGCTGTTTGCATACAATAAGAAAAAGTATAATTGGAGAGGTCATTTTGAGTCTTTTTAAACCAGGGACACTTTATGATAGTTGCTCCATTGTACTGGCGCACTGTACAAACTAAATGCAATTATGAAAGAAGGAGGTCAAAAATTTTTAACTTAATCTAAAATCAAAAACAATTGGGTTTTCAGCAGAACTGTGTTTGATTCTGTAATAATCTTGCTAAAGCCTCAAATTAAAACATGCAATGTTGTGGGTGGTGCTGGAAAACTCACTGTAGAGACGAGGAAAGTTTAAATATCTTCCAAGAACAATGTTTAAAACGTGCTGAAAATTTCTAGCAATTATGCTCTGTATATATTTTGTCCTTTAAAATCTTAAATCAATGCATAGATAAGAAAAGACATGTCAATTCTTGAATCAAAAATATTTTATGTGCGTTTATTAGGCATTCCATCCTTAAAAAAAGCCCAGACTGTTATGTCACCCATACTGTAAATGGTTAAGGTGCTAGTTTATGTGCTGGTCAACATTAAATGCAGCATCTTTATTGTCACATCTGTAAATTAGCCATGGCTCATCTTATATTTGTGTTTCATTATTCACAGTAACACATTTTTTGAGGTAAAGTCCATCTCAAACCAGGTGTGGAAGTTCCAGCGCTACCAGCTAATCATGACATTCCACGAGCGACCGGTCCTTCCTCCACCCCTCATCATCTTCAGCCACATAACAATGGTCCTAAAACATCTATGCTGCCGCTGGCGCAAGCATGACGACGACGAGAGGGACTATGGATTGAGTGAGTGGAAGATAAACATTAAACCAAGTCTTAAAACTGAGCATAAACAGCAAAGTGTTCAGCACTCAAATTTGTAATTTGTTTTAAACTTGTTTTTTTATCATTTATATGACTATATTTATAGTATTACCAAGACAGAGTAAGTGGCTGTTAGTATTTTGGTACTAGTATAAAATTTACATTGTTCCTTTTTTTTGTTGTTTGTTTTTATTTTACAGAGCTATTCATCACTGAGGATGAGCTGAAGAAAGTTCATGACTTTGAGGAGCAATGCATAGAAGAGTACTTCAGAGAGAAAGACGACAGATTCCACTCATCAAATGACGAACGGATCAGAGTCACATCTGAAAGGTCAGACAAGAACACACAGAAATAACCTGCTGTGCGTTGCAGAAATATTTGCTACTATTGAACTTTCTTACAATGTGTTACATTGCAGCCACAAAATGTAATGTATTTACTTTGGATTTTATCTGATAGACCATCAGACATGAACTTCTTTAATTTGAAGTTGAAGAAAAACGATGCCTGGTTTCAAAAGCTGTTCAAAAAATCTGAAAAGAGTGGAATGCGTTTTTAAATTTCCCTGTAAGTTTAGCTGGAGGTCATTTGAGGGTTTGGCTTTGCCTGCTTTCCACATCTACAGACTGATTTTTTGCCCTACAGTGTTTACATAAAGGCACTGGTTCAGTCGTATTGAATAGAGAGCCTCCATAGAAAGAAATTATGTACTTATACCATAAGACCTCAAGTAGATATAGGTCTGGACTTTGACTAGACTATTGCAACACATTAATATGCTTGAACTTAACTATTCTAACAGAGCTCTGATTGTACTTTTAGAGTCATTTTTCTGCTGGAAGGTGAACTTCTGCCCCAGTCTCAAGACTATTGCAACCTCTTAACAGATTTTCTTCCACTATTGCACTATCTTTAAGCCACATCCATCTTCCCATAAACTCTGACCAGAAATGCCAAACATTGCACTTTACATGTTGATTTAAAATGGTAACTGTCTGTTGTTTCACCACAATAACTTTTTTCAACAAGTTTCATTCTAACAATGGTTTTCTTTTCATCACTCCTCCATAACTGTCTTGGGCATCCTCTTGGCTTATTTCGTTATCAATACTCATCATTCCTAGCTTGTCAGTTTCAATTGTGTGTTGGTCAGTTTTCAGCTGTGCCATATTAAAGCTCATTATAATTATCATTTGGTTATTCTGGGTTTTTTTAAATAAATGAGCTGAAAACATTACTAGACGTTACTAGAGAGAATAAATTAATCCCCTCAATTAAGAGAAATTGGAGTAAATACAAAATCATACAAACCAGGACAAATATTAAACTTTACTTTTATTAAAGTTTATTTAAGTTTTGATATTTCAATGAACCTATCATGCCACTCAATCATAAAATTTTTTTCCTCTTCATCAGGGTGGAGAACATGGCTATGCGTTTGGAAGAGGTCAATGAGAGGGAACACTTTATGAAAGCATCGCTGCAGACTGTGGATATTCGGCTGGCCCAGATGGAGGACCTAATTGGGCGGATTGCTGTGGCTCTGGAGCGCGTGACGGGTGTTGAGCGGGTGGAGGTCAACAAAGCGCGCTCCCGGACCTCGTCTGACTGCACAGACTCAGCGTACATTCTCCGCCAAGCTGAGTGCCCGGAGTCTGCATACATCCTCCGCCAAAGCAGCTTTAACAGCACAGAGGGGAATGCCTACCGCCTTCAGGAGGCATTGGAGGGAGCAGCTGAGGGCTCCATGTCCCCTCCCTCTCCTACCGGCATCACTGCTCGGGCAAGGAGTCACTCTTTTTATGTTGGGGGTGGACGTGCTATCGAACGTGCAAGTGGGGCTGAGCGAGCTGAAAGCTTCTTTAAGGAGCGCTCGCTCAGTCTCCACAGAGCTAATAGCTCGCAATCTGTGTCTTCAGCTGCCGCCACCAAGGAGTCTAAGCCCCTCCCACTGGCGACGCTGTCGGTTTCCCAGCAGCACCGTCCGTCATCATGCATTGATATCTACGTCTCAACATCTGAGGAGGTGGGGCCAGCCGATGTCTTTCTTGATCCTCTCCGTGTGGTCCCACCCCTCCAGAGAGACTCCTCACTGCAGTCAGATATCATAGAGACGGTGCTGCCAGGAGGCCGTGACTTCAGCAGCACGGCTACTAGCGGCTTGGGCGACAGGCACTCGGAGGGCGGCGCAGGCAGCAGTGGAACGACTGGAGCTATGTATGACGACAGCGCGGCTGTTGATTTGTCGTTGTGCTCAGCAAGCCTCTTACCAGACACCACCCTACCTCCTTGGGATACGGAGCCGTCTCCACCTCCCTCAGCAGGGCTGCTCGAGCGCTCCAAGAGCAGTCGCTACCTCTCCACAGCAGGCACGGCGTTCCTTGATGAGCCTCCTCTGGTCAAGTCCCACAGCCTCATGTTCACGCCGAGAGGCTGTTACAGTGGACTAGGGGCAGGAGTCCAGGTGAAGGCCGCAGAATACACCAGCATCACTGACTGCATTGACACCCGCTGTGTATCATCTCCATACACTCCTGCAGAATGCTCACACTCGCCAGGAGGATCCACCTCATTCACCTTTGATAAGCCGTCAGACATTAGTTCCTCTCACCCGGAGAGAGAGGCAGAGCTAAGTCACACAGAGTCCGACCCCGAGGACCTGATTCCAGCCTCCGATACTCCTCGCATTACAGGCCTAGGCGGACCCAGCGGCGCTCCTCTCTGCTCCACCCTCTCCAGGTTGGAGCGAGCGAACAGCTGCTCCTCAGATGACTCCCATCCTTCTCTCACTCTGGCTCCTCCGCATCGGAAGAGCCTGTCAGTGAGCGAGAGGATGGAGAGGGGACCGGGTTTGGGAGCAGACAGGGGACCTGGGCCTGGGGGACGGGGTCTTGCGGGGCACAGATACCCTTTCCTCAGGAGCAAGTCCGGAGCAAGACCCGACACAGCCAAAACTGACAGTCTGTCTATAAGGAAGCTGGCAGCTCCATCAGCCTTCCGCAGCTTCGATAGACAAAACTACACGTGACAAGGGCCCACTGGCGCCCTCACACATTGTTAGGGCCTGGGTGAAAACTGAAAAGGGCCAAGTAATAGCAGGATGAAATTGCACATAGATGCTGATTTTGAACATATCTATACTTTATTCACTTACATTTCAGGTTTGGAAAAGTTTAGGTGTGATCAGCACTGAATGGCAGTTTTATCCTGAGCGAAGAATGAAAAAGGGCAGAAGACTCAGAAGGTCTATGTACATCACTTAAAAGAAAGAGCTATGAATTTAGACTAGTTGATACCTCTTGTAGCAATGCAACTTACAATTGGGTGCCATGAAAATGAAAGTTATATTTGTCTTGTAGGTCTTCCACCAACCTAATTTACATCAAGTAGACATTGGTCACTGTTTTGCAACACATATCAACCACCCTAGAAAGAAAAAGTCTACTGTTAATCCTACCTGTAACGTGTGGTAGGCACTGTTAAATCCGAGAGACAAAGACAAGGGACAAGGAAAGAGATAGTCAACTCATTTTGTAGTTTTTCATCAGCACATTTGGTGCAAAGGTTCCATTTTAAAGCCTTTCTTACTCATCGTGGAATCCTAACTCACATCGGAGTGATACTCAAACACTACCAGGTTTAAAAGCTGACAATCTACAGCAGAGAAAATGAGAAATGAACATGTCAATACTACTATTTCTCTCAACAACCCAAGTAATCCACGAATTTTGAACAAAGTACATCCATAAATTAAATTGTGTTGTAAAGTGGAAAGGCAGAAGAAACGCCTCAGCAGAAAATCTTTGTTGCTAAATGAAGCTTCAAGACGCAGTCCTTCTGGAGAAACTAGGTTCACGCATTGTTGAAGTTTGATCAGTTTCTGCATCAGCTACTGTCTAGAGATCCTAAAGGATTTTGGGGTCCTCTTTTATAAACTCAGATCTTTTTCCATCAGTTTGCTTTATTTTATTATGACCATACCTTGCTGAAAAATCAACCCTTGAATGATCATCAGATTCTTGTCAAGAATGTTTTGGTAGATTTCTCTAACCATTTTTAAAGGGACTGTGTTGTGTATTTTTTGGGCACATAGTGCCAGTTTATAGAACAATCAAGTAACTATGTTTCCTTCAGTTGTTATAAAAAATAATGTATACAAACAAGACTTAAATGAAATTTGACTTCACATTTTAGCACCTTGAAATTGGGCCTCAGTCTCTTTCAAAGCTCCTGTTCTTTCGGACACTCCGCCCTCAGCACCTCATCTCAACAATGTTTCATTTGGCCTTTAACAAGGTTCTTAGGAGCTTTGCACTAAAAAGTAGTTTGTATGATAAGCTCAGCAGATGCACAGTTCTGCCAGGTGTTTGCTATTTGCTGCTGGCGCTAGTCTGAAGGAGCTGAATGGGGGTGGATGCTCTGTAAGGTGGAAGCTCATCTTGGGCACTGCAACTCCAAGATCAACTGCATGGAAAGGGCAGCACAGAGTGTGAGCAAGCGCTTAGGCGCCCCCAAATGGTTGCCATGGGAGGTTAATGCATGAAAGAATCAAAGCAACGCTTCAGGTACGTTTTTAATGAGGCAATAACATTACAACATGATAAGCTCAAAAAAGTCAGTTAGCTAAAGCTTAACTATGTTTTGCAACAATCATTTTTTTAAGGTCTCAAGAAAGTTCTTTGCTTTTACCCATTGCGGTGGTTATGCAGCATGTCAATAATGACCTTATATAATGGCCATATATTAGAGCTAAACCTGCTGATATTATTTGCACTGATAAGGAACCTGATGAGTTTCTATACTAGAAGCCAGCTGGTTTCATAGTAAAATACACCACATTTTTGTTTCAGTGATGACCCTCTGTTCTAGTCCACTTTATTACACATAATTAAATTTATGGACTCATTTGATTTGATTATTTGGGTTAGCACAGATATTTAAAGTAAATTTCACATCATTGGCCCCATTAGAGATGCATTTACTAAGACAAATGTTGACAAACTTACTTTCCCTGCTGTAATTTATCAGTAGCCAATGTTTACACATACAACCTTTAAAGTGGTCAAAATATGGTTCAGTTTTAAAATTATAATTGAATTCAAAATGGTCCTCAAGATAAACTGACAAATCATCATTATTTCTGAATTAAAAGAATCCCTTATCTGTAGGGTACAATGAAGTATGTTGTAACAGATTTACAAAAACTTTCTGATACCTCTAAGCTTGTGCTTCAATAATTGGTTATACATAAAAGTGTGCATAGCGAGTCTACATAGACACAACTTTTTTGTCTGAAACCTTTTCACTCCTGTCCCCCAGAGCTCTAACAAGTGCAATTGCAAAAGATGAGGATGGGAGGGCGCTATAAACCTATGATCCAGCCTTGGCTTGAAACGAACCTGGTTTGAACTTTTCTTCTTTTGCTTGTAACTTGCACCAAAAATCTCCTCGCTTAGTTAATCATAGATCTGTTTCTTTCGGCCATCCTTCAGATTTTGGCAGTGGTATTATTTTTCTATCCAGCTTCACCTAATAGATCCGTCCTTCGTCTTTTCCAATATTCCCATTTGTTTTATTCTTTTTTTTTTCAGTGAAAGTCAAAAGCAAGCCACCTAAAAGACTAAGAAGGAAGCACCTGATGGACGACGCGCCTAAATATAAACTATGTACAGGTCACGATAATTGCTTTTTTTTTTTTTTTTTTTAAAAAGCACCAATTTATTAATTTCTTAAAAAAGCTTGAAAATAAGCTATTGAGTATATGCACTTTTGGTGAGATTTAACAAAGGTGTGCATCTTAGATCACATGAAGGAAGCAGATCATCAAACGATGACAGATTTAAGTTTTTACATTTATAATTTTAATTCTGGTGGAAAAGTAGGTGGGGAGAAAGATGCCTATCTCCAACAGATTTGCAAAGATAATAAAGGTGAGATTATTAAAATCTATCTTGAGCTTGATGTTTATAAACACTCTCACCATTTCAATTCAGTTTAATCATGTTGTGTTTATTTTAAGATGATTCTATTTATAACTATTTTCTTGCTCATTAGCGACGATTATAGTAAATGCCTGTTTGAATTACAAAATGATATTTATATGTTTTCAGTGATATTTTTGTCAAATTTTAAGTATTTTCTAATTAAGCTTTTAAATATGATAAAGGATGACCACCTACATGCACTAAATGATGATGTAAAATATTTATTAAATATAGATTAGTCTCAAATACTGTACATTTCAATTATATTTAAAGTATTTAAAGTAGTTTTTATTGTGTGTTTTATCAACCAACTTATGAGATTTTTCTAATGTTGATATGGCAATACACAGTTGCCAGTATACCAAACTTAGGGTGCCTTTTGGGCATGGATGGAGAGTATGTTGGGATTCATGTGATTCAAGACTCTGTGAAGTGTCTCATTTTTTGTCTTTTTTTTTCTTTTTCTCTCATATAGGGGTCAACTATTAGTAATGATTTATTCATAGACTTTTGTTGTTCCCTTTCCCATCTACTGTACATAGTGGAGGAATTGTTATTATTGCGAGATTACATCATTGCTTGTATGGTTTTATAATTTATTTAAATACACCAAAAATTTGTGTGAGATGTCTTTAGCACAATGGCTTTGTGGATTAAGAGAATAAATGAATCTGTTTGCATGTGACAGTGAGACGTTATCATGAGGACTGAGCTTCTCCACTCGGCTGGCGCTGCTGTTGCCAAAACTCTTCTGTCTAGCTTTAGTTGACTGGTCTGATTTGCCTGCATCACTCACCAACATCTTTCAATCAAAAATCTTCTAGACTGTTAAACATTTACAGTTGATGATGCTTAAAAGACATCAAGCAACTGTAGTGCTTTCATCTGCAAAACCAGACGTCGCCAAACATTTATTTAAGGAAAACCTCAATGAAATGTCCCTTCAACCTCCAGGTGCATCTGCATGTGTTGGAATATAGCGTTAAAAAACATGTCAGTAATTTAATTTAGATTGTAAAGCTCATTTATTCTGTAGTTTCATTACACACAGAGATATATTTCAAGTGCTTATTGTGGTTAAATCTGTTGATTGTAGCTTATAGCTAATGAAGTACTACAAATTTGTTTCTTAAAAAAGCTGAAAAATGAATATGAACAGTACAAAAAATTATAACAAATGTTATATTATGACCATATTATGGTCTACAAGCTTCTATTTGAAACTAGACAGTTGTCTAATGTTATCTATAAGCAAGTGAAAGCCAAAAAGGGTCAGTGCTGAAGAAGCTGGCTGTTTGCAAAGGACTCAGTCCAAGCATATTAGTGACATATTAGTGAAGTTGAAGGAAAAAGTGTGGTAGAAATAGAAATATGGTTAACTGCAGCTTTGACAGGTTTGTTAAACAGCACTTATTCAAGAGTGACAAGGCATTCACAAGACATGGATCACAGCTGAGTAAAAGCTTCACGAACCACCCCTTTTTTTTATTGTCACAATTTTACGTTAACAATGAATTAAACATTAAATTGTTGCACTTAGCTTGAGTCATATTAAGATTTTCTCTGATTTTCATCCAGTAGATCAGGGGTGTGCAACCTGCAGAAATAGAGCCCCAAGTGGCTCTTTTCTCACTGAACATTAAACAATGAAATATTGCCCCTTTTAGAGTTTTTAGGTTTGATTTTATCAAGGAACACTGGTCACATCCTGGTGAATTTGTTCCGTTTCTAGCTAAAAGTCATTTTTGCATTTCATTAATAAATCAAGGTAAAAAATCTGGATGAAGCTTGTAAAGGCACAGCATCCAAAATCACCGTGGCTCAGTGTGACGTTTCCACAGTCAACAATGATTTGAAGAGCCAAGTCATCATGTTGCTCCACTGTCCAACTGGTTGATGACATTTATGGAGATATTGATTTCGTTTTCCAGTACGCAAGTATTGGCACCTCCCCACACTCCCAAAAGTACCAGTGCCTGCTTTATTGACTCTAATGTCACAGGGCTGGATTCCCCACTCCCTGACCTAAACATCATAGAGTTTATGGATTATTGTCAAGATGATGAAGGAATTCACAATCCTCACACTGCTGTGGTTATCTCTAAAGTTTGTATGCCTTTTAAACAATTGCTTTTCTTCCACTTATCATCATTAATATATTTGGACGCAGCCCTTGGAGAGTAGCCAGCTTCTTTAGGAAAAAAAAAAAACTTTCATGGCTCAACCTCGGCCAATAACTGTCTCCTGGACAACTGACAAGTCAGTAATCTTCCCCATGAGCTGTGAGAGGCCATGACATAAGATTTCTAAATTCAAAATCTTTTTTTATTGGGGCCATGTAAAATTTTTATTTTTCTGAGAAAGTGGTCGTTAGCTTCTTATTTTGTGGGTGCAGCAAATCAAAGTTTCTATGACCTTCTATGACATTTTAAGTTAAATTAATAAAAAATAGCTTCTTCAAAATCACTTTCTAATAAATTGAGGTGCATCTGTATTGTTCGTAATATAAACTTAAGGTTTGCAGTGCCATTGCAAGGTCAGTATCGACCATAAAAATCGAACAGAACTAGAGTCGTACTCTGTTTGACAGAAGCTCAGATTTACAGCTACTTTGACAGATGTGTGGGTTGCATTGTGGATATGAAAGGATGACTTTAGGTCAGTGCTCAGGGACAATATTACCCCAGTGATGCAAGTTATAAAGTGTTTCACTGAGAGATTCAGTGGAATAACGGAAAGAAAAGAAAGACACAGATCAGTTTGTTTAGAGCTGAAGGCATCCAATTTAATCACTGTGCTTTATGAGTCTAACCCAGAATTTGGGGGATTTTAGAGTATATATATATATATATATATATATATTGTGTTTTGTCTTAAAAGATAGCAATAGCATATGAATGAATGTCTTCATATTGGCTCATCTTGCTCACCTCCAGAAGTGTAAATTGCTGATAGTAAAAGCAAAAGGGCGGGACCTTTTTCTCTCTCTTTTATTTCCACTTTTTTTTTCCCTACAGTGCTGACATTGAGTAGGCTTTGGTCATGCACAGTTGCTGCTTCCATTTTGAACCAAACCAAACTGTCAAGCCAAATGGAGACAGGCTAAGTTGCTTTCTGTTGACCTATTGACTACTGAGATGTGACAAGCGCTAAGGTTGAACACTTCAGCTCAAGTTCTGTGTGAAAAAGTATGAAAACAAATGACTATGTTTGACCTAGGCCCTCCCCTTTTGGCTTGCTGCAATATACATTTTTTTTTTTTTGTGATCTGTTTATCCCCACTGCAAAGACTATCAGATGACAGATTTGTTCTGGGCTTGTAGAAACAACTAGTGTGATTTATACATCTACATGGCTGTTGTGGAAGGAGTTGTTACAACAGGAGATGTGAATGTGACTTCCTCACGTGTGAAACCAGACATTTAGGATACACCATCAACAGGGAGGCATGCCAGGACAATACAGCCCTCCATATAGTCTAAGTGTACAGTATTCTAAAAATATTTTCTAATGCTATATCACACGGTGTAGGGGAAAGATGAGCATTTATTGATAATCAACAGATTGTTCCTTTTTCGTCCTTTTTATGAAATCTGTTGACAAGTGAGCTGAAGGAGAGTTTTTACACGCACAAACTTCTGCAATAATGGCTGATGTGAAACTAAAAGGGACGTAGTGTATCCCACCTATTGGTCACACTTAAGTTTATGTCCTTTGAATGCATGCAGTTCTTCCACTCAGCTTGTACACAGATGACTTGTAACGTTGACCGAGAGAAAGACGAAAAGAAATTACCATATGAAATAAAAGTAGTGCGTATTTGGATGCAAATACAAATCTGTACTCTTCAATGTGACTAGGATCCTGTCTGGCATGCATTGTTAAATAAACAGTTATAGATTGGTATCCGAGTAGTGCGTGTCTGTTTTAATTCTTGAAACTGTTCAGCCAGAAATTGACAAAATAATGAGCATTTTAATATCATGTCCATTTGTCTCCAGATGTCAAAGCCTGTACTTGTTGGCTGTCATCCAGATGAGTGGGATTGTTCATGCTGTCATATGTGAAACTTGAGCTGTTGTAGACAGAAGACAAGCTTTACAAATAGTAAAGGGGAAAAAAAGTCATATGTAATATTTCAATGATTTCTTTTTTCACAGTAAAGTTGCACAACTTAATTGTCTTTTGCATTTTTTTTAACCGAATGAAATTTAACTAAATGACAATACGAGTAAAATGTAGATGCATTATTTCACCCAAAGCAGCTATATGCTAATATCTGGTATGCAGCAGATAAAGACTTTGGTATTTTTATGTGGTGTAAATACAGATTAGTCTGAAATTAACAATTAGTCAAAACCACAGGAGACCTTTGCTGTCTTAGGGCAACTTCAAAACATAGTAGCACTATTTGCTATTTTGTGAAATTTTAAACTGTAGTCACATTTGCATTGGGAATTTATTTCTTGTGAATGTCAAATGAGAACATTTTAGGATGCTGCAGAGCCCTAAGTTTGGTATCCAACACAGCTTCTGCATATACAAAATGTATCAAAGTGCAAGTATAAACAATTTTATGAGCAGTTCTGACAGTTTGTATCTTCTTCAACCAGTGATACACACTGCATAATAACTATTAGAGAAGATGTTGCTTCTTTGTTTGAACGCAGAAAACACAGGGAAATCCACTCTTCTTTTTGTGTTTCTAATTGTAGATCGCAACAAATAGAAAACCGCGCTGGTTCTTCAACTTCCAACTAACTAGAACGTGTTCTACTGGCTTGACGCCATCCTCAGATTTGAGCTTCAACTTCCGAGATAAATCTAATGCAGCATAAATCGCCTGCTTATGAGCGCACAAACATGCATTGCCAATGTGAAAATGTTTTAAGGGCTCATAAAAAAGCATTGGTATAAACCTCAGACTATTTTGTAATTAGTTTTATGGTTCAAATCAATTTTGTTCATAGCCTCTTTCAGACAACTTTATCACTCAAGTGATAAACTTAACTTGAGCTGTCAAGTTTATCACTCAAGACTAATTAATTTTGGGTTTATGCTGAATAAAGATGTCAAGAGAGTTAATTAGTATTTACATTTAATAACCTTAATCTTTGATTGTGTTAGCATTGCTATAATCTAATGTTACAAGTTTAATCCTTTTTTTCTGTTGCTCATGTACATGCATCCAGTGCTATCCGCTGTCATCGGTAGCCATGCTAACTAGCCTGAGCAACCATGACAGGCTCTGCTGTCTGGAAGAAGCTGTAGGGTAGCAGAAAGCAAGGGGGTGGGTGTGAGCAGGGCATACACAAGATTGATTGACAGTACAAGAACCTCCGTCCGGCTCTGATTGGTTGCTACGGACCAAGCTTGTATTTCTGCAGATAGCACTGGGAAAAGGCAGGGGAGTTCGATTGTGTTTTTTCCAGAGACTCTCTGTCTTGTACTATAATGTCACAACATAATGACACTTTTAATAAATACGTAAATAAAAGAATATTTTTACAAAAGTCACATACTGCAGCTTTAAGGTCCCATAAGATATTTGGTCAACCTTCCTGCAGAACCTCACTGCAAAAATCCTGCAGTATCACTTTAAGGTAGCAATGAAGTAACTCTAGACTAAATTGTATGTTTTTCTTTATGAGTTTCATGCGATTTGATTAACGTGTCAGAGTGAGAGTTCTTAACTGTACAGTGTATTTTGATTGCTGTGGACATATGCAGTCTGACTTGATGGATGGACTGGGAATTCCAGTCCTTCCGCCCGTGGGTGTGCTGGTGTGGTCGCGTGTGCATGTGTATGTGTAAGCCCTAAGTGTGTGTTGGTGGTAAAGGAGTCTGTTCACTCAAGGAAGCGGGGCCCACAGTGCTCAGCTCGCTCACACTGCCACACGTGGACATGGGAACATTTTGTACCGACGGTCTGCACGTGTCCTCTCATTCTCTCCCTGTTAAAGCGCGCGCGCGCCCCTGCACACTCAAAAACAACCTTATCTCTGCCACGACCGTGTCAACATGACGATATGACCCAGAAGTACGGCGCAATCCTGAACTCTTGCACTTTGTAGAGAGAACAAGGGTGGGGGGGGGGGGGGGAAAGGGGAGCAGGAGAGACTGCGGCAGCCGCAGAAGCACCTCCTCTTTCACTGAAATGTTTACAGCCCCTCTGTAGGAAGAGCAGGGGGAGCCAGAGTTCAACGAGACCTTTTTTCTTGGAAATGTAGGGGTTCTGCACCTGAATCCAGAAAAAAAAAGAGGATGTGAATGGGGATAGTGGCAATGGGGAGCGTATGTCGGTGATGTTGGGACAGCACAAGTTGTAGAAACACAAACAGGAACTTTGTTTCTATAGATAGACATCTTAAAGTCACTTGTACATTTTGTTCCTGTAGTGTAGATAGGCATTAGCCAAAGAGAAAGGCTGGTATTTTAAATACTACAACAAAAAATATAGCCAGTAAATAAAGATGTTCTGAAAGAGAGAATATTTTACCAAAAAAATGTACCTCCCATGTTTATTTAATTTTTAATCTCGCTTTGCATTGTGCAAAGAGGAAAAATTGCTCAATCTCTGCACCCTGAAAACAGAATTTCGAAGAACTTAAACCACATGAACCACCCACTGAACTCAAAGTACCCCCCCCCCTTTTTTAAAGCGAGGGATTGGGAAGGGAAAGAGAGATTGGTTTCATTTCAGTTTCATTACCAGTATACCTGTTGCTGTAATTTCTTAATGGCTCAGAAAAATGTGGAAGCATGAAAACAAATCCTGAAGACAGAAAAAAATATATATCTTCAAAGATCAAGAAAAAAACTTTAGAACTGCTCTTGAACTACAAGCTAAACAATTTTACAAAGATTGCAGGGAATGGAAACTAACTGCTTTTGTTACTGGAGTTAAAACTTTTTCTAAAATGGTTTCTCTCTGTGTGTTTGAGTTAGTTTTTAATTTCTTGTAAAACGCTTAATGTGTTTGTATCTCTTTAAGAGTTCAAGTGCAGCTACAGGGACAGTAGGAATGGGCTATAGGGGGCGTGTCACGTTGAATGATACAGTTTCAATAACAAAACAGATCACAGCAACTAGTTTCAGTTTACACCTAATAAACATAACACATATCTCTGTCATGACCCTTAATTTGTAACTTTCTTTAAATAGTGGCCTGATAGTTTTTCTCACCACAAGTCTGTTAATGGAAATAAATGGTCCAACCACCAGTTTTAATGAAAGAAGGGTTGACTGGTTTTGTATGTGCTTTGACAATTGGTTACATATACACTAGCTTTCTAATTTCAAATCTTAGTCTATTTCTAGGATTTTTAAACTGTGGTACAACTGCCACTGGGAACATCTCTGGCAGTGATACTTGTATCAATTTCATTGGGTAAATACAAAGCAATGTATAAAGCTGGTAATCACAAGTAGGGAAAAAGGGGATTTTTTTTTCCAAGCACATGGAACTTTGCTTTAGCCAAAAACTACTCTTCATTCGTAAGGCTATCTGCTGTTAGCAATAAAATACAGTCAAAATGTATTTCTGTAGATTTCATGCCTTTAAATATTGGAGCAACACTTTCACCAACCGAAGTATGATCAGAAATTTAATGAGATACAAAACATAAACAGTATTACTGTAGCAATCTCTATGCTTAGATGCACAGTGGCCATATTGAATTTCCAGATTCATGTTTATGAAAACGGTGCCACTCGTATTTTCTGTAGTTTGTTGCTATTGGAACTTGAGAAATCTGATATTGAGTACAAATTTAAAGCACATTTACACAGGGCTAATCATCCAAACATGAACTACAAGTACCGAATATTTATTTTTTTTATGATGATTTGACGTTATTTGTTGCTAAAAGTCAAGTTTCAGCGTCTCCAATCTATTTTTTCAATTTATACGTTTCATCACAAAATCCGGCCTGTGATTGGTCCAACTCTCCGTCGCTCACTCCGGAGAAAGGGCAGCTTTGAGAGACGAGTCACAGCTGCCATCAGCCAATCGCGGCGCAGCTCTATTATGACACAGCGGTATTCCGCGAAATTGTTTCTTGGAGTTGAGAGAACTGTCTGTTGCTCACTGTAAAATAGGACAAGTGGACGCGGGAGTGCAAGCACAGAGAACGGTAGAACTTACGTCTCAAAAGCACAATAGCTTAAAGGAGGGGAAAAGAGCACGACTAAAGAAGAAGAAAAGGAAAGGAGCACAACTGTTATCTCTCTTGAGGCGGCGTTCATTTGTCCGCCCAGCATCCTACAGAAGGAAACGTTCCGTCTTTTCGGGACAGGGACTGTGAGGTCGGCACGTGCGGGTCATTAGCCACGTTTCCAAGGAGGACTGCGGTCTAACTACGATTCTTCTCCGCCTTTTCGGATTGTTTTTCAGACTCCATAGACACTCTGCACAGACTGTCTCCACTCCACCCAGATCTGCTCCAGCGATGTCGGAGGTTGAGGTCTCTGTGGACTGCGTCCCCACTTGTCCTCTGGAGAGGACAGAGGACGCATTTAAAGACAGCCAAGAAAACGGCACTTTACTGATGGTGGCGATGATTTTATTGGACTTAAAGAAATGCGGTCCAGACGCTGTCGGCGCAGGGGACAGCAGATGTCTCGGCGGGGCCATCGAAGCGGGAAGGCAGGAGAAAGAGAAAGAGGAGCGGGGGAGCAGTCGGGTGTCTCCGGTTCTCAAAGAGCCCCGGAACAAGGCACCGAGGAGAACGGAGACCCCCGAGAAGAAGCACGCCTGCCCCTTTGCCGGCTGTGGGAAAATGTACGGGAAGTCGTCCCACCTGAAAGCCCACCTCAGGGTCCACACCGGTGAGTGCGGGCTCAGCCGGTTGACACGCCTACAAAAAGTCACCGACTCGGTTCTGTCGACGGCAGCAAACCCGCGCTGCGTCACTTGTAGCGGGCTATAATTAGCCACTGCCTTCATTATTATTTCAGGCAGATTACGGTAGTGTCACTCATTCCAAAGTCACAGTTTATTTTATTTTTTTTTATTATTATTATATGTTAGACAAACAGTCGTATCTTTGTTTGACTTGTGGAGTGTACGCGCAGAGCACATGTTCCCCGCTACACGTTAAGGGACAGGTGGTCCAGTGGGTTCTGCTGCTACGGGAGTGACTGGCCAGGTCATATCATGTCTGCCACTGGCTGAGCAGGCAGAAAAAGAGGCGTGTGTTAGATAAAATGTGTCTTAATGCGTTGTTGACACGCAGCAGCAGGACGCGGGTTCCTGTGGGAACATCGCGTTCTTCCCGTGCGTGGCATGTTGTTGGGGTGTAATAAATCACAATGAGCGCTAATTAACTCTAGTCACGATTTTATTTGGAGAAGAATTTGAAACGCAGCTATTACCTCGGTCAACATATTGTCTTATGAATGTACGAGTCAATCCGTCCCTGTTGTCACTGTATGTTCTTGGACGGAGGTAACCCACCCATCGCCACCGCTTCCTCATACGTCACCCACCTCCACACCCCTACGTCCACTTGTAAACAAGAGCGGACATGTGGTTTCAGTGGCGCACGTGGAGGAGGTGGGGTGTGGCCATGTGTGTGTGTGTGTTTTTTTTTTTATTCTTATCTTCATATACAAACTCCAAATCGAGCAAACACATTTGGTTACATATTGTAAAGGGGGCGGGGGGAAGCTATTTTTATGCAGCCAATTCGTTTTAAGCAAACTTGTTTTCCCTAAATTACCTTTGTGACGTAGCTCCTCTGAGATGACTTGTAAGTTGTTGTTTTTCTGTCCGATGTCTTCCAGGGTCGCATTGGGACCTAGCTTCAGCGTTCAATGGGCGAAAGGCAGGGTACAGACTGTACAGAGTGTTAATCCTTTCCAGGGAAACAAAGACACATAGAAGAATTGACAATAGATGCACACAATTACTGGTAGGGAAAAATGAGACTAACCAGCCAACTTAACAGTCATGTTTTTGGACTGTGTCACAGTACAAGGAGAGCACTGAAAGAACAAGCTCAACGCAGGACTTTCTTGCTGCAAGGCAGTGCTACACTCTGTTCTGCTGTCTGTGTCTTAAGTAACAGATGTCAGTGAAATGACAGAACGTACAAGAAGAAATCAATCATTAGAACATTCTTTTCAGCTTTTTTTTTTTTTTTATCAGCATAGATTAAATGGAAACACTGTGAAATGCCATGCAGTTTATCAGACCAGCCACTATCTTAAACTTGAAGAACCGTAAATACACATCATCATCATCATCATCTTTTATTGGTGATATATATACACAGTGACTGGCTGACATTTTTATGAGGCATTAACAAAAACAAACAAAAAAAAAAAACACTAGAAACTTGTTAATTGTATGATGAACAATTAACAATAAAAATAAGTGTTTATGTGTGTGTTCCCAGGGGAACGTCCCTTCAAATGCACCTGGCCAGACTGCAGTAAGAAGTTCTCTAGATCGGACGAGCTTACACGCCACTACCGCACGCACACGGGCGAGAAGCGCTTCAACTGCCCGCTGTGTGAAAAGTGCTTCATGAGGAGCGACCATCTGACCAAACACGCCCGGCGACACGCGGGCTTCCATCCCAGCATGCTGCAGGGCTCCAGCATTGCCAAGAGACGGCGCTGCTCCACCTCCATGTCCTCCTCCGACTCTGGGGACCAAAGCCCTGCAGGAATCTGAAACACCGACTGTCCATGATTGGTTCATATATATATTTTTACATATATATAGAGAACGAGAATGGTGTTTATTAGAAGGTAACATACCCTGCTGTACCTCCACGTGAATCTCAGTCAGCCAGACAAATATTCAGGGACTTTCCTTTCACACGTGCAACAGCAAGCTGATTATCATTTAACTAGAGTTCGCTGACTCATTCCCTGAGGTAATTTATATTTATTAGGGGTTGTTCAGGGTCTGACAGAGATGACTAGTTATTCTTTTTTTTTTTTTTTTTTTTTTGCCTAGGTTCAATTATGGGTTTTCCGAAAGAATGTCAAATCAAAGTAAAGCTCATTTACATAAACAGTGTTGCTCTTAGAAGCTCACGCTCCATTTAAAGATGCAGCCAAACATTGGCCACAGCATCTTACAGTGGATCGAATCAGAGTTCTGAAGTTTTAGAAATATTCCTTTCGTTCAGTGTGAAGAATGACACACAATTTCTTTTACAGTTACTTTTCCGTCGAACACAATGTGAATGCACTATACAACAGTATTACCATGTAAATAAATGAAACAGACAGGACATAGAGTCACATTAGTGTAGTGTATGAGAGTGTAATAAGACAAGTTATAATATAGAGACGCAAAGCTTAGCTGTTTAATTTCATATATGTTTGGCTGCAGACCTCAGCTGTGCTTCGAGCTGCTAAAACTGAAAGGTTTTTTATGCAACAATAAACTTGCAAATAAATGCACGAAAAAAATAATCTAAATACATCTACAATACTTCACCAGTCTCATGCGGTGGGAGGGGGATCCGACTTCAACATTTGTGTTTCATTCAGACTTGAATCTTGTTAGAGGTGCAGAAAAACATAACAGGGTAAAACCTTTTGTTAGCTGAAGTCATTGTAAAATAAAAAATGTCACTTTTTTCATTTTGCAGGCCGTGACGTTTTGTGTTCAGTGGAAGTGTGTGCCTTTGTAGCAGAGGAGAATGTTGACGTTATAATCTCTGGGAAGTTTGGGGGAGATGACCCCTTGTATGGACTCATTTCATATTTTTCATGTTGCATTTTCTCAGAAACACTTTACCGATCAACAGATCAGTGACTGTCTCCAATACCAACTGTGCCAGTGGCTGTACATTGAAAACTTTATTTTGTGTGTAAACTGTGTTTTGTAAGTGAATCATGTCATGTTTTGGTCTTGTCTGATAATATCACACCCCGTCCCCCCATGTGGTGACATGGAAGCACAACATTTTCCAAAATCCTCAGAAATATCAGTTTTTTTATTGTTATTGTTTGTCGTAGCACTTTGAGGACTGCCTTCATTACTACTTTGTTGAGAGCGATTGTATTCCATCATGTAGCATGTGTTTCTTTTTGCTGGTCTGGTTATCTTTTATAATATTATGACTAACAAAGTGAGAGGTCTTATTAAATCACTACTTTCCTTAGGTTAATTTTTATATTTGTTCCCACACATTACATATGTTTGCTGAGTGAATTCCTGTTTTTCTTTTGTCACATTAACTGTGATTAGATGCTGGTGCCTTTCTGGTGGAAACCCTTTTTTCTGATGCTACTGTAATCAGGAAATGTCAGTCCAAACCTCATGCTATTGCAATACACACCACTGTGTAATAATTAATCCTCAACTTTATCATTAAAATAGCTTTTTATTTCCTTTTAAATATTTACCTGTCTCATTTTTTTCCTCATGGTACACACATTTATAGGCACGAGTTAAGAGAGCCGCTCAAACTATAACTCAGAGCAGACAGTTTCCCATTTGCTTTTTGTTTATTAATCACCTTCATACATTGCACATGACAATAACATTGGTAAATACTGTAATGGAACTCTTTACAATACATAAAAGTCATTTAAAAAAGAGGAAACTCAAAGAAAAAAATCTACATGTTAAAAAAATCTTCCTTCCTCAAATAAACCAAAGATAATGGCAATAAATATATGCACAGCTTTTTAAACTTCTCTGTCCTTAAGGCATAATCTAATTGCATTAAACAACTGAATCAGAGAAGGGAGTGGGTTGTAAATGAGGGATTCTGGTGCTCCAAGTGAGTGATGTCCTTGATGATGGGATAACAAAATGGTTTCTACCCTATATGTCAAAAGAAGGTTTGAAGTTATTTCACTTAATGTTATGAGATTTTAGGTATGAATGCATGCATGTGTGAGAGAACGGAGCGTCCTAAACTGGACCTGTGTTTTCTTAATGATTAGCAGCGTCTAGCGTTTGTCACACTCTGTGACACGGGAGATAAACGATAAGCTCTAACGCAACAAACCTAGCATGGAAAATCTATCTGGACTTTTGTTCCTTTGGCCTTCATAGCGTACCTTGCAAAAGTATTTATGATCCATTTGTACTTTTTTTTTTAATCAAATTATAACCACAAACATCCACATATATTACTTGATTTTAATGGGGTAGATCAGCACAAAGTATTCTATTTTTGTGTATTCTATTTTCTTAAAATAGTGGCGTGCAATTGAATAAAAAAACGGCGCAAACAGTATATGATATCCACCTGTGTGCATAGTACTGCTCTGTGAAAATTTTAATGGTTTGCTAAAATAACATTTGTGTCATTAGCATCTTGAAAATCAAGGAACATACCGGGAACGGTCAGGGATCAATTTGTGGAGAAAAGAAGCTTTTACCATTTACCATCTGTAGACCTAAACTGACAGACTGGTCAGTTAGGTCAGGCATCAAGTCCCTTGGTAGATCAAGAGGAACTGCAAGGATCCACGACTCAAATGTGAGAATCGGTTGATAGGACAGCTGCTAGACATAAAATAGAAGATTTGAAGCTGTAACTGTAAAAATATTACTGCATGTATACCACATTCTTCACATTATTATTTGTCAGAAATTATGAAAACCATGTATCCTTTCCCTTCTAATTCTCAATTATGATCTACTTTGTGTTGGTGCTTTACATTAAATTCCAACAAAGCACAGTTATGTCTGACAACAAAATGTGCTCAAGTCCAAGAGGTGTAAATAATCTTGCAAGGCACAGTAGAAATCAAACAAAAACAGATCATTTCAGGTACATCACGTTCACTTGTGGTGCAGTGATATGAACCCATCAAATCTAAAATAAAAAGTGCAAAGTCAAAGAAATTCAAAAATCAAGCTTGTGCCACAACAGCAGCAGGTGACTGCACAACAGAAAATTAAATAGGCAAAAGCTACGTGCTTTTATATATTCCTCCATACTTTGCACTTTGGTGGCCTTCATGCAGTTTGTGCTACAGCCATTCATGTTTACCATTCATCCATCAACTCTGGTATAACATTTCACTCCGGCGTCACAGAGAAAGCAGAAATGTCGCAGTGTTTAAGTATTCAAAGATCTGACCTGTGCTACATAGCAACCTTGTACAGTAAATAAATACAGTACCAGGGGAATTCAAAAGACCACATCCCATATTTCTCATTACCAGGTACAGGCTTATTGATCTCAAATAAAAAGTTAATACATTAAAATAAAAGGAAAAAAAAATTAAAACGAGGCGAACCAGAGCAGAACAGTTGAGTCAGCAGTTATGATCATGTTTGTTACCAGTCAGGGAAATGGAAACCACTTCACAGCAGCAGCTGACCTTTTTGTGTCTGTAAACTAATATCAGGGTCACATTACGTCCGCCAGGGTGAGGGGGCTCTTAAATAGAAGTGTGTCTCCTGCCATAGGAGGAATCCACCACTTTACTGCTTTTACCATTACATATACTTTCCTCTATGTTCCAGATTTTGTACCAAAGTTTTTATTTGTTAGTGTGATTATTTACCTAATCATCATAGCACTTTACTGTCATAACAATATTCTATAAATGCTTCACATTTTGCCATTCTGGTGGCGAAGTAAACTCACAGCGGATGAAGACAGCGGATTTAAGTTTGTGAGGGATAAGGGGGCCAGCGGTTTTGATAGGGGTGTGGGGGGGTTACTGGATTTGGCAGGTTGTGGAGGAGGTTGCCTGGCAGCACATGCAGGTCGGGTTGACTGATTTGGGCGGGATCAGATCCAGGTCCTCGTCGTCTGGGATCTCGTCAAGGCGGTAGCCATCTTTCAGCAGTTGGATGTTCAGATCCTGATTGATTTGCTGAGAAGAGAAAGGAGCAGATGAGTCAAGGAAGAACTGGACCCCATCAGAGACAAAGAGGAATGTTGTTTTTACCATACACAAAAATGTTCCTAAAAAGTAAAATTACATAAGTTAAGCTGTATGCGCTGAAAGTGTTTTTTTTTTAAATATTTTATAACCTTTTCGTTGTTAAAAATCTGAGATTGTATCTAGATGTTGTTTTAGATCCTTTACAAAGAGGTCATAAACAAAACATTTTCTAAATAAATCAAGTTTTAGGATCAAGTTAATGGAAATAGAGCAGGTACAGGTAATCACATGTCTCTGGATAACGTTTACAAAAAGAGCAGGATATTTTGATGTCAGGTTTGTATTTTTGAAAAAAAAAAGTTTGGTTGAAGACATAACAATAATAAAAAAAAATCTACTTGTTTGACTTCATTAATGAAAAATAATTTCTGGAGAAATCTTCAGCATATTTTTTTTTACCCAATTAGGATTATGTACAAATGTGTTCCAATATTATAATACAATACAAAGGATGTAGATGAAACCAAATTTTCTTCATGTACAGATCAAATATAGCTAATGTAATGGAGATCTGGTTAAGGTACAAATGTGTATTTCCTCATTTTTAAAACCACTTTTTGCTGATTGAACAACTTTAAGATTGAGATTGTATCATTAAGGAACGGCTTCTGAAAGCTTCATACAATGGGTGACACAAGGGAGCTAATGATTAGCAATAAAATGTAAAACAAAAAGTTTTTTAAACCTTTTCACCACAACACAAACATTAAAATAGGCAACTAATTGCTACGTTTCATCAGAGAGATGGTTAAACCTTTTCTACTGTGGCTCCTTTCACTTTTTAGACATTAACAAAACAAAAATCCAAGCATGTCTTTGCAACCGAGTCTTCATAAATTTTCCAAAATGTAAGCTGATCAGAGTGAGGACAATGTCAGAACGGTTGCAAAATCTGGTTGTTATGCTGATCATAATTACAATTAATCCAAGAATAAATAAACATTTCAGCAGAGTCTAATCTGGGTCTCATTTCTACACATATTTAGTCAAACTTTCAGCACAACGTTCAATATCTTTGTGGAAAACAGATTTGCTCATGTGAGGTTGTTTGAAAGATGACTTTAAAGTCCCACAGTGTGTCCACTGTGAAAAACAACATATTCTGTAAAACTCTTTATGAAGAAGAGACCCAACCGAGTGGATATTTCTGCTTTGAAACACTCTCACTGATCTGCTGACTACTGAAGCTAGAACAATGCTGAAAAGCCGAGACTGTCTGTTCTTATGAGTTAGTCTAGTAAAATGTAAAAGTGGTAACCATGGCGCTCTCGCAGATGGCTGCAGGCATCGCTGCTTGGATCTTTGTCTTGATCACGACAACTAATGCCCTTGTGTGATTCTTAGTGTTCATAAGGTATCCTTGTTTCCATGAAAGCTGGAAGCAAAGTGTTTTGTAAAGAAACATCTGTGCGCATCAATATAGAGTTCCCATCAGAAATAACACTTATCAGGAGTGAGTAACTGATAGGAATTTTAATGATACATTTCAACTCTTTATTTTTACAGTGTCAAATGATACTAAAGCAAACATAAGTGATTTTATTAAAAACAATCACATGCAGGTGTATATGCATATACTACTTGACTAAGATTTTGTCAAACTGGTTCAACCTGAACCTCTAAGGCATTCATTTTGGGGTGGCTATTCCAAATGCTTAACATTTGCATGTTTTTTCTACCCCATAGCTGGTTTGGAAGTTGTTTGGGATATATTTTCCTGTTGGAAAACCCAGTCTTTTCCAAGTTTCAGCAATCTGACCCTAATGACATCCATGAGATGAAATAAAAATAGTTAAAAGCAGCTCAGGAACCATCGAGGCTCAAGCAAACCATGAACTGGAAACTGCTGGTTTCATCGTCTAAATGAGACCAATTTTACATGATTATGAACTAAAAAGGTGTTGGTAAAAAAAAACTCCTCATCAACATCTTCAATCTTAGCTGACCTTTGACCTGCTGCATAGAAAGTCAAGAGCTTTGTGAAAAAAGAAAAGATTATGAGATGAAACAAAAATTTGGTCACAGGGACAAGTATGCACAAACAAATCATTAAAAGGGACAAAATTGATTTGACTTTGATCAGTGTATGTAAGTTTCTCCCAGCTCTTTATTATCACTCATACTTTGACAATTACAATAGAAACTGAGTATCAACAAGTGAATTGGGTTACAATGTTTTTACTCCTCGTCTTTTATTCAACAGCGACAAGTCAGTGTAAATATATCAGCACCCAGATGGAAAACTGCTGTAAAGGGATCGCATTTAGGATTTCTCTGAGAAATGAACATGTTCTCCCTGTAATGAAAGCTGCACGTTCCTTTAAAAACAAAATGTGCAGAACTGAGGAAAAAGCATTTTATTGCATTTACATCTTGCTTTATGCTTCAAACACTTTTTTTTGTGCAGGCACACCTGCGGTTTAATCATGCGCTTGCAGTGAGAGAAAACGCCTACATAATTAGCATGGATTTGCAGGATGGGCTTAAATAAGCTTGCCTGAAGACTGGCTTATAAAGGCAGCATGCTTTCCTTCCTGACAGCCGTGAAGAATTGAGGCAAAGGAACGAGGGATGGAAGGGAATTAAATAGTAAATAGGAGGAAAGGAAGTGGAGTGCACCACAGTCGTCTCACCTCTGCAGAAGAATATCCAGACGACGAGTATCTAGACATGTCGAAATCATCGTCACTGCAGTACAGAGATACGTGTTAGCAGTTCTTTTTCTGGATCCTCAAAAGTGTGCATACAAAAACAACGCATGTATACATCATGTTACCTGTCGGTATCTAAGGCCACCAGGGGCTTTTCGTCTGGGCTCTGGTCTAAAGATGAATAACCTTTATTGGGTACTACCAAGCTGCGGTGGAGTGAAAAAAGGGGGCAGTAAGAACATGACAAGCAGAGTTGATGAGAGAGTCATAAAGACTGGCCTAGAGGCTCAGCTACAGCTGTACTACAGGAACAACAGAAGCATGGAAGAAGTCTGCTTACTGACTCAAACATTACAAACCACAAATCAATATAGCTATTTTTGAAAACATGTGGACTGAGAGAAGTAAAGCAAGCTTTGAATACTCAGACATGGTTGGAATGGTCTAGACAGGAGTGTTTTTACTGATTTCTTCCACGCACCTTCAACCACATCGCTAATTTCTTACCGTGTTCTGGCCATGACGTTGTTCTTCTTGGGCTGCTGGTTAACCGGACTACCTACAGTGTTGTTGTTCTTTAATGAGCCCTTCCTGGCCAGGTCTCTTTGTTTCTCTGCACACGAGATAGGACCAGATTAATAAGAAAACCACATTACGGTTGACCTTCCCTCCATCCAGGACTTGTTTGGGTCTAAAGGCAGTTTGTACCTGTATTGGTGTGTCTGTTGTTCTGGGGATGTAGGCAAAAATTCACTGTGAGAGCTGTAACCCACTATAAATCATGTTTTCCTTTGAGATTATTGCTCCTCTTGCTCCAATTTAATAAACCAAAAACGGATACAATGTACAATAACCGTGTTTTCTTTAAAAGCAAACTGAGTGGCGTTTGTTAGTTTTTGCTCACGTCTTTTGAACCAAATTTAATATTCAACAAAATTGTGTTAAACAGCATAGTTATATGTGTATTAATCAGAATATTACATAAGCTGATATTCTTATACTACTTTTATGCATTTTTATTTTGGGGAATGTAGTGATACAATGAGGCTGTGGTATATCTTATTTAAATGCTAATCTAATTACAAGAAATATTTACCATTTGAAACCAAAGTTTGACACCAGATATGCTTCTCGTTGTCTAGGCCAGCAGCAAAATAATACACACAAGATTTAGTAATTATGTGTTTCTTTCAGATAAATGAATTTTTTTTTTTTTACAGTTGGTTTTAAGTTTCTTAGTGACTGACAAAAACTACCCTTTAGCTTCATATGCAACAAGGTCAGTTTATGCTACAATTACGTTATGACTACCTCATCTGTATGTCAAAGTTTCGCAAAGGTTCTGCTAATGAACCACCATTTGATTCAGGCGTGTTGAACCAGGGAGCGAACTAAAACATGCAGGACGCTGACATTGTTCTTTGTACCTCTAATTGTACTCCCTAATTCATTTCCCTCCCATGTTCTCTCATGCATTGTCAGATCCTTCTGATTGTTGATACCTGCGGTTTTTGCTCTTTGTTTACTGTTCAGACTTCACTTTGGTTTTGTTGCTGTTGGACTTCCACCAATGTACGCATCACTATGTTTTACTTGCTTACAAGCTTTTAAAAAGCCCACCATTCTCCTGGATCTAATCACATGACCGATAATGACATTGCTGCGATTCACCACCGGACACTGTCCAGGTTGCTGAAACTAAGTTAATCATTTTGTATCATTTTTTTATTTTAGTAAATCAGCTTAGGGACTGCTTGAATGAAGGGCACTCACAGCTGACATTTTGTAATGGATTAAAAACCAAATGATTACACAAATACTTGACATAATAACCTATACTGGTGACGCTCAGTCACTTCAATCCTACATGATTAACAATTAAATTAAAAAGTGGTTCAACTTCAAATCTTTTAATCATACTTATGGAGTTATTGTGCATTTTTCACAAATCATTATCGTTTGTGTCATATTTGCTGACTCCTACATTAACATATATTTATTACCTATTTTCATCTGGAGGGGCGAGGGCTTATAGTTGATAGTAACAGCTTCTCCTTCTCTGGTGTCGGACTCTGCCTCTGAGGCAGTGGAAGACGCCGGATCCTGGATTGAAAAGAAACCCCAGCAGAAACAGAAAGATGAGCACAAATACATAATGCTGTTCCTACCATTAATTACTCATATCATTTTATCCACTATGAAAACAATATGCTAGGATACATAGCGATCTTAAGCACTTTTTGATAATGTAAATTAAAAAAAGAAGCATAATAGATAAAAAAAAAAAAAGAATGGTGTTACAATTCCTTAAATGGATGCTGGTTTCTCTATGTCATGCATAGGGTTTCACACTTTCAGTAAATCAAAGGTCGCAGTTGTAATAAAAACTAGTTGATGGAAAACTTACAATGCCATTGTGGTACATGGCAAATACAATACAAGCTACATAGAGTGTATTCAGAGGGTCAACTCTAAACAATTTGTATCCTATTTGCCATTTAACAAACACAATTACTGACCAGCATGGTATGAAACTTCACCAGGGAGAGCATTGCCTTGGAGCTGGGCAGTGGAGGCCGCCCTGCAGGCTGCAGGTTTATGTTGTTGCCATGTCTTAAATTGACTGAACAGAGAAACCTTCACCTGTCATAAAACTCAGTACTAAATAGATGTCAAAATATTCTTCTAAATAATAACACTATTACTACTAATAAAAATAACAATAGCAATGATGATGATGGTGGTGGTGATGATAATAACTGATCATCTTAATATCAGATTTATTAATGTAAAAACACAAGATATGGGATAAAATAATAAACAAAAGAAACATTGCCATTGAATATCACATATATAATAAAAGACGAAAATAAAAAATAAAACAAAAGTACCTTTCCTTTGACCACTTGACAAAATTACAACAGCTTTTCAGAGAGCAAGAAGCCCTATGCATGCCCCAGATATAAGAAATATTTTATTATTAGTAGTAGTATTTATTCAGTTCGAATAAAACATGTATTGTAGTGTAGGGAGAGAACAGCCGCGATTCGGTGTTCACATGGGTCCCTGTAATTAATGGAAGTCCGTGGACGCCAGAACAGATTAGATTGCCGAGAGGCTCGTCTGGTTGGAGCTGGGCAGTGGAGGCCGCCCTGCAGGCTGCAGTATCCTGGGGCTCCGCTGCAGGCCACAGGGCGCTCCGCTGTAGCAAACTACCCCGAATTACATCAAAAGGCGTGGGTTTGATTTGATGCAGGCAACAAACAAAAGATCCTGATTTAATCTAGTCAAAGTGCAGCGAGGGGCGTCGAAGAGAGAGCAACCTGCTGCTGATGCTGGTGATGTAGCAGCAGCAGCAGCAGCAGCAGCAGAGACTCAGGACGGGATGCTTGTTTACGCCAGACATGACGGATGCTGCGCAGGAGACCGGACGGTGCCTGCGTGACACAGAGGAACAAGGAATCCTCTTTCTGAACACGTCAGCCACATCAGTGTTCAAAACTACCCTTTTTTTTTTATATAGATATCCATGTACCATAGTGCCTGTTAAAAACTTGCAGAGGCTCAAACTACATCAGCATAACTCCCGGTGTGTGATGGATTCGGTACAGGCCTCATTTGATACACATCCTCCAATCTAATTGTATGTTATTTAAAAACACGAACGTGACAGACAGCAGAGACATTATCTCCAGGCAACGTAAAGCAGACCCCCGGGACTCACCAGCGGCTGCATCTCGGACTGCATCTCTGCCTCCTGCACCGCGCTCGGTACCTGGAATCTGTCTATTTCCTCCATCATGTTGGCGATGTTCAGGTTTTCGTTCCTTCTCCTTTAAACAATCCGATCGCTTCACCGCGTGATCACCAGGACGGCGTTCAGCCTCAGAACCGGATCAATCTCTGTGGTTCTCCGGTGCCGAGCTTCATCCCAGCAGACTCTGTGTCGACGGTGGTCTGACTGGTGTGGTGACGGCGACTCCACCACCCACTTCCGGGGAGGGGTATCCCAAGCTGCGGTCTGTGGACCCAAATCAGGTCTCATTTAGAAAAAAAAACATGGTCTTCCGAAAAAACAAAAAAGGCTGGCTCAATTTTAAAAAACTGTAAAATGTCCATAACCCACAGACCCAAAACAACAGAAAAAACAAAAACAAAACAAAACAACATATACATACACACACACACACACACACACACATATATATATA
>CAEGAE010029987.1:0-12884 GCA_903067095.1 Girardinus metallicus | reverse complement strand
ATCTATCTATCTATCTATCTATCTATCTATCTATCTATCTATCTATCTATCTATCTATCTATCTATCTATCTATCTAATCTATCATCTGCATGTGTCCTCCCCAATGCAACGGGTGCTGCGGCCAAAAGAAGAAGGAATTTCTCTGTGATCAGAGTTTTATAGCGCTGACATCATGGCGATTCCAGCTGTGATTCCTCCATCCTGTATGAAAATGGGTTAATGCTGCATTCTGTGTCTCAACATTTTGCCAGTTTCTTTTGTTCTGTATGCAGTTTCGTTCTTTTTGTTCCTCCCATGGCTGTGCCAAACACGAGCACTCTGACTTCTGTGGTTTGAAATCAGTTTCATAAGTAGGGTTAGTTGTACAATAGCTCACATCCTCTGCATAAACTGTGTTGGTAAAACATTCAGTCAGACAGATACTTCTTTCTCTGGACTAAAGCACTTTGTATTGCTTTGTTGCTGAAAATATGCTATATAAATAGAATTACCTTTACCTTTTTACCTTTAAATTCTTCTATGGCATAAACCTTTTTTGTCCTTAGAAGTCCTATCCAAAATACAATGATCACATAGGCTTTTAAAGCTGATTAAACTTTAAAAAAAATTAGAAAACATGCTCAGACTCAGTTTATGATTAAATGTAGTCCTTCTTCTAGGTTTCTGTGTAAGAGGTCCCTAACCAAGAAATCAATGAGCTGATATGTTATTATAGGGAAACTTGAAATAATGTTAGGAAGCATACAAAAATATCAAAAGCCTTTGATGTTCAAATCTTTCTCTGAGAAGTTTAAGAAAATTACTCTCAATCTGCTGTCCATAAGGACAGCTTTGTTTCTGGTGGTCAAGGGTTCATGGGTTTATGTGTTTTGTCAGAGGACCAAAGCTGCTGGGCCACACATGAAGCTTTCACTGATGCCAGATTTAAAGTGACCTTGTCTATCATGCCTAAGAACATCATCTGTCTGTGGATAATCTGGGATTTTTCTCTGTTTTCTCCCTTTTCATCAAGCTCTGAAATGCAAAGATTGCACATCTGTTGAGGACTTTCCAATTTGTTGTCTGTGACTGTGGCATTCAACATAACTTTTTGTGATCCAAATCCCTCCAATGCCTTACCCAATGCGCTATGTTGAATATACAGATGTAAAACAGTCTTTCAATATAAATAAAAGCTGCTGATGCATAGTTGCATGAATACGGAATAATGTTGTCCAATCATTCCTCTTTTGTCTTTATTTTAATATTAGAAGCAGTGCTATGCAATAAAAGATTCTTATTTCTTGGTATCAATTTTCTCTCCTCAATCTCTTAATTTCTCTGCGATTTTAACCTGTCACCCAGTCTAAGTTGATAACTTGAGATAGTCCAGTCCACATGAGACTCATAAGTATTGAAAGTGAAATCAGTAATGATGTGGAATTCCAGATGAAGCGACATAAATAATACCAGCTGACAGTAGTTTACGAGTTGATGTCAGTAACAGATTATAAACAAATGGACCATTTGGGGGGGGTGAATATTAACATTTTCATTTGTAAGACCATTTTAAAATGTATATAATTTCATTTCTACTTCACAGTAATGTATTTCTTTGTGTTGGACTGTGAAATAAAATTTGAATAAATATACATGGTGGTCGTTATGTGTCTAAATGCGAAAAGTTCTGGAAGTATGAAGTTAACCAAAGAGAATGCAGTAAAGTCTGAGACTGCAAATAAAATAAATTGAAGTTGAAGCTCATTATCGTGCAAGTTAAACTTGTTTCATAGCAAGAAAATAAATCATGTTTGTTAGTGCCAATGTGTATTTTTAATACAAGAGTAAAAATCCACAAACTCCAACCTTTCAGTGCCTTCTGACACTTAAAATGTTGAACCTGAATCAGCATCACACCACTCAGAGTGGATTCTGTCTCGTTTCTGGGGCACCAACAAATAATCTTATAAGCCTGAGCTGCATTAGAGAGTCCCCATGCAAAGTAGCAGCTAAAAGATTCATGTGTATTACCACTACAACATTTGCTTGATTCAACACACTTCAAAGCAAATATCAGATGTAAGATAGGTCAATTTTTTTCCTCCCTCTAATCTTCTCCCATCAGAGACTGTTGTTTTCTCTCCTCGAGTTGGAGTGGGCACCTTGGTGTATGCAGATCCAGGGCAGAGCTAACTGACATTTAGTGCCATAGCTCTCTCCAGCCAGAGGAAGTGGGGGTGTGATATTCACAAATTCCTACAATCTTTTAAAAAATTAACCACAATAGTAACTTCAAAAGCTGGGAACCTACAAGTTATGTCCTCCCAATGATACGATGTATCAAATTATAGGAGAGATGTATAAATCACATCAAGTAAAAAACAAAGAAGTAACTTGATGAATCGGACTCCTATTATTTAGAATGATATCTATCAAAACATTGATAAACATAAAAGGTCTTATTTAATCTCTTCCTTCTTGAGTGGTTTGCCTCTTAAAATTACACACTTCACATTTAGACATTGTCAAAGCAATTCGCACGAACACAGACGCAAAGGCTTCTTCTTTTATGCACACTTTAGAAAGATGAGACTAAACACATTTTAACCACTTTGACTCAGTGTATGCCCCAATATACCTCACTTCTTCTTTCATGAGAAACCTTTGCTCAGGGAAACAAAATCTGTAATCAGCTTAGTTGTGTTGATGCATCAGACAGTTTTAATCAGCAGTATTGAAAAGAGAGCAGCTCAGCACTAAGGAGCTTGGCAAATGCAGAGCACTGGAAAGAGAAATGAAGTGATGAAGCGAGAAGTGCATATTTACTTTTTATTTATCTATCATAAATATTAGAGAGTTGTGAAATGTTAAAACTTATAGAGTAGCTTAAAGATCATCTTTATTTTAAATGAACAGATAGATCACAGAAAAACACAATAAATTAAAGAATTCAAGTTGCTTGAGGACATGAGTGAAAGTTAGCAAAGTTTGATTGCATTATGTTTAAAACATGCTTCAGTTGCTGCTTCGTTTTATTTCAATCTGGGGTGGAAAAAACCCAAACACTGCTTTCTAAATCCTTACAACTTATTTGGAATTTTCATCACACATTGGGAAAAAAAAATCCTTTGAAGTAAAGAGAGTCAAGGGTGCCTCAAACAGATAATTGTTTGCATTGCAGTGGAGAGAAACATAAGGACTACCTCAAGAAAATAATTTCTCTCCAGCTTTAATTGCTATACCTCTTAAACAGTCAATAATTCATTATTCTACGACATAGAACTTTCTTGATATTTCAGAGTGAATCTTTCTTATATATATTCAACACCAACAAAGTGTAAATAAGTTTTCTAAAATCAAGTCAACACAAATCAACTGAAAAAACAAATACAAATCAGTGCAGATAAAAATGCATTCACCCTCTTGGATGTTTTACCCTTTTAATGTTTTTTTACAGGATTTTTATATCTGAGTTTTAATTACTAACTCTGATTAGTAGACAATTAATTTTATTTTTTTTTCTATGGACAATAGCATCTAAAATAATAACAATAGAAGGGCACCATATTCTTTGAGAAAGGTGTTGCTTAAGAATCTAACACTGTGGACACAAACATTTGTTAGACACTGAGTCAGTTTTCATGTTTGAGGTTAGTTCAGATGACCAGAGTTGTGTCTGTTTGCTTCGAGATTGAATAGTAGAAAGTTAGAGCTAGTAAGTTTGAACCCCTAAGTTTTAATTTCTTGAAACTCAGAAATTGACATGAGGATGTTAATATGCATTTATACAATATCTGAAAGCCCAGAGGATGATGTAATAGTTTTGTAAGCTTTTAATGGGTTAATAATAAAAGTTCTCATGTGACATCACACTTCAGTGAACTTTGTAACTGATAGCCATCTTGGCTGGCAGTTGCTATGGAGTTGCTATAGCAATAATAAATAAACAAACCACAAGGTTAGAATTGGCTCTTGTAAATGTAGCTAAAAAACAAAGGTAAGAGAGAGGCTACTGGACCTATTTTCTGTTGCTATTTCCCCATTTTCACATTGTATTTAATAACAAGGTGTAAAAAAGGCCGAGCAAGAACTGGTGACTTCTTGTTTATAGCAAATGAAAAACCAGTCAAGGACAAATAGAATACATTTGTTTTAATGATAAACCACTTTAACAACTATTCCTAATCAGTATAGGAAGGAAGTTATTCAAACAGTGTAAAAATAGTTCTAAAGGGCCTTTTTTCAAACTGCTTTTCAGTGGACCCTTAAGTAAAACAGGCTATAGGTCCTCGAGAATCGACCTATAGCCTTCAGGTGGTGCTCTGATGATATTTGACATATTTAAGAAAAGCAGGCACCCACCTGTTACACATTAAACATTAAACACATGAACTAAACAGAGATCAGATTTCTGAACTCAGTCAATGGGTTAAACTGATAACCAACAAAATAAGAAGGAACACCCAGTTGTATTGAACAATCCCACTTGAACTGCAACGCCTCAGGTAATCTGTGAAAGACAAAGAGCAATGAGATTGTGTGTGGGATTAAGTAATCTTTCACAAGGAATAGCTTCAGTTACAAGCTTTCATTTCCTCTTTGAGCCGAATTTTTGTATTAAAAATTAGAGCAAACCAGAAATTCGAATCTCAACAGGCAAAACATCTCTTTTTGAGATATTAATAAAAACTTTCCAACTGGAGATGCATTACATGAAACCTAACGTGTACATTTGTGTCAGACTGTGTAGAGAGACTTGTTAGTGTGTGTCTCACCTGACATCTTCTGATATTCAGGCATCAAGGTATTCCACAAATGACACTCATTAGCTTTAAACCTCTTCTTTACTCCTATGCTATCGTCATTCAAAGTGACATACTCCTGAGTTTTAGCGGTAAACAACGGCCAATCACCTCCTTTAAACCCTGGATTTCTGAAAACGTAAAACAAAAGAGTTTTTAGATTTCTCACAATCACTGCATGACTGACTGAGAATCTGTTTAGCCTACCCAGTCCGGGCAAAGTCGCCATAGTGCTGCATAATCTTGTTGGCCAAAGTCACTTCATACTGCGAGTACTTCAACAAAGTATTCAGAGGCATCCCAAAGACAAATTCTATCTCGTAGCCATGCATAACACCGGCCCATTTTGGCCAGGGATTTTTGGATGACACATGGTCAAAAAAATAAAAAAAGGTCTTACCACCATGTTCTGAATACCTAAAAAAAATAATAAAAAGTCAATAAATACATCATATTTGCATATTTTTGCATTGTTGTTGGTAATGCCAATAGGACATAACAGATATAAAATACGTTCATTAACCTATTTTTCCTTAGAAATATTGCCACAGTTCAGAGGAGACATATTTATTTCAGTGCAGATGAAGCTCAACACATAACTCTGATATTTGAAACCCTTTTGTCTGAAACAGGACTGCATCTCACTACTACAGCCACATGTACGTCATGGTACTAAAAGAATTGAGCCACCTCCAATTTTATTTTAGCTTTTTGTTTGAGTATCATGAACTCTATAGTAGCTGCATACATATATATATTATGCTTTTGCTAGAAGCAGCATCTAAACAATCCTTTTTTTATGTTTTGTCTTGAGACCCATTGATAACATCAAATAATTAAAGGTTTGACAACTAGAGAATACAGTTATTTTTTTGTATTCTTGATATTTTTGTAAAAAAACACATTCATTTCCCCTAATGTATTTCTACCATCTTCAACTTTTTTTCATAATTTGGCCAATTACAAACACAACCTTATATGCACAGTCAAAAATGAAATGTATTAAAAATTCATCAACGGAAACAGAGTAACTACTGATATTTTAATTACTTATTTCTGGTAATTATGATCATTTTTATCGAGGACCAAAACTGACATAATAAGAAATAAAAGCATAAATATATTTAGTTTTTCCTTGTCTTTACATGAGTTTCCATCAAGAAATTTATAAATTGTCTTTTTCATTTCCCCTAAACATGTGTTTTTGTCAAGAAAAGTAGATATTTTGTTTTGCCTTTTCCTTATACAAGCCTTCCTTTTGTCATTGGATAAGTTTTAGTTGTAATCACAGAAGCTGTGCATTGACTCTAGATCTATCAAATTCAAATCAAATCACATTTTATTTGTATAGCACATTTCAGCAGCAGGGCGTTTCAAAGTGCTATACATCATAAACACAAAAACACAAAGTCATGCACTATTGCAACACTGAAACAATCAAAAGCATTACATTATGTCAAGTGCCACTGTTAAATTTGTAAATGATTACGTTTCAAATGTAACTCTAAACGGGTGGGTTTTTAGTCAAGATTTAAAGGCACTCAGTGTTTCAGCTGTTTTACAGTTTTCTGGAAGTTTATTCCAAATTTGTGGTGCATAGAAGCTGAATGCTTCACCTCGTTTGGTTCTGGTTCTGGGGATGCAGAGCAGACTAGAACCAGAAGACCTGAGGGGTCTAGGCGGTTGGTACAGCAACAGCAGCAACGGTGGTGCTAAACCATTCAGTGATTTATAAACTAACAACAGTATTTTAAAGTCTATTCTTTGAGCTACAGGGAGCCAGTGGAGGGACTTTAAAACTGGGGTTATGTGCTCTATCTTCCTGGTTTTAGTGAGAACGCGAGCAGCAGCGTTCTGGATCAGCTGCAGCTGTTTGACTTGTTGGACAGACTTGTGAAGATGCTGTTGCAATATGCAAAATAGATCTATAACTCTAGATTGTTCCTCTTTAGGTCCAAAGATACTAACTTCAGTTTTGTTTCTGTTCAGCTACAGAAAGTTTTGTCACATTTATCTGTTTTAAGCATCTATTCAGTGACTGGAGGGGTTCAGAGTCACCTGGTGACTTGGTAATGTAGTGCTATGTATCGACAGGGAATAAACAAGGTCAAATCGAATAAAAATGAGAAATGAGTGTATCTTATCTGTACAGACTGGTAGAACAATTTCACACTGATTTTGACTCAATAGGTCACATGACCTAGAAGCTATCGAAGAGAAATACTAAATTTAAACAAAAAAAAATAGGTAACAAAAATAAAACTTTAGTTAAAATGGAATAAAAATGCATGTGCCTCATATATACGGTTTAGTACAATTACACACTGATTTCTAGTCAATGTGTCACACAATATGGAAGCTATTGAAGAAAACATTATTTAATATTAAAATTATTTAAAATATCAAATATGACTTGACATGTTAATAGAGGGTAGTGTGTCTCATGTAAAAGCATGAATTACCACTGTTTTGTATCAGTTGGTCACAAGGCGAGGCATTTATTAACATTTGTTTGACAGGAGCGTTTTGTTCGGAAATTTGTTGACAGTCCCTAAGTGAACCTCCGAGCGCTTGAGGAGGGAGCTTGAGAACGGCTGGCCGAAATTAGCGTTCATAAATCGGATCAACCTTGAGCTAAACGCCGCTTACTCGGCGGATATTGGAATATCCAATATCCAACTCGAAACTATCTTCACTGCAGTCAGTAACACAATAAAACCACCGGGATAAAGTTTGTTTTGGTTTGTTACTTTGTTAGTACCTCCCAGTACTTAAGCTAATCTTTTTCAGTCACTACTCGCCAGTCCAGCTTGTTGCCCTGCTCACCACGTTGCCAGTCGTTTGTTATCCCTCGTGTCTCCTGTTTCATTGTGTTTTGGATTTCCTTGTTTTCCCTGGATTTTAGATTTTGTATATTTTGTTCATTAAAATAACATCCACATAAACTACGTTTACTGCCTGCTGCGTTTGGGTCCACCACCTCACCACGTCATGACACAAATCAGATGAAAGAGCCCATCTTTTCACATTTAATGTGTAATTAAACAATAAAGGTGACGAGTACATTTTATGAAATAGATCACACTTTAAGTAAATATTTGTTGTATTTAACATATTTCAGGTAAGTGTGAACATGCAGAAATGGATCCTGTCCTAGAATCATATGTAATTGAACATTACAGGCAACAGATGTGATGATCATCTGAGGTAATACGTTTTATGAACATATTTTTTAAATATTAAATTATTTAAAAAATAAAAAAGGGGTTAAAATACAATAAAAATGTGCCTCATCTGTACAGTTTAGTGGAATAATTTCACACGGATTTTGAGTTAATAGGTCACATGACCTAGAAGCTACTGAAAACAAATACTAAATTTTGACTACAAAAATAGCTAGGAAATATATAAAAAGTGTTAAAATTTAATAAAGATGAGTGTTCCTCATCTATACACTCTAGTAGACTAATTTCACACAGATTTTGAGTTAATGGAGCACACGATTTGGAAGCTATTGAAAACATTTAATATTAAAATTATTTAAAATTTTGAATATAACTTAAAATTTTAATAGAAGATAGTGTGCCTCGTGTAATAGCATGAAGTACCACGTTTTTGTATCAGTTGGTCACAAGACAAGGCATTTATTAACAGGAGTGTTTGGTTGGGAAATTGACGGTCCCTATGTGAACCTCCGAGTGCTTGAGGAGGGAACAGTAGAGAACAGCTGGCCGGAATTAGCGTCCATAAATCAGATCAACCTTCAGCTAAACGCCCCTTCTTCACGGAGCGCGAATATCCAGTATCCAACTTGAAAACAACTTCTCTGCGGTCGGTAATACAATGATAGCACCGGAAAAAGTTTGTTTCGGTCTGTGGCCAAGAAAGATGGCGCCGACCGACTGCGCGAGACAGAAACGTCACACCCAGTGACGTAGGTTCCAAAGCTCTATTGGCCAATTGTAGAGGAGCTGGACATAGAAGGCAGCTCTCCTCATTAACACAACGATGCAGCAGAAAAAGGGCAAGAAGAAAAGGGAGAAGCAAAAAAAAAAAGAGAGGAGGCAATGACAAAAGGAGGGCTTGTATAAGGAAAAGACAAAACCAAAAATCTACTTTTCTTGACAAAAACGCATGTTTAGGGGAAATGAAAAAGACAATGTATACATTTCTTGACGAAGACATATGTGTAAGGACAAGGAAAAACTAAATATATATTTATGCTTTTATTTCTTATGTCAGTTTTGGTACTCCATAGATTTCACTGACAGATCATGAAATCCAAGAATAATCCAAAAATGTGGCCTAAAGAAAGGCATGTTGATAATTGCTTAAAACTTACTTTCAAAAGGCATTTCTAATCTGAAAAACAAGCCTCATCAAAATGCACATTTAGATTTGTTGAATATGACTATGTGTCATTGAGAGTTTATGTGATGGACTTGTACAACAAGTATATAATTTTGAAGTGCAGGAAAAATTATTTATTTTTTTTATTTTAGAAAGTTAACCTGTGTTTGGTTCTCATTTCAATTTCAATCCAATTTACTTCATTTATCCCAAAGTGAAATTAAGTAATAGTTCTATAAATATACTTCTATAAATAGTTCTATAAAGTTTTGTTGGTATTGCTATCTGGGATCAAACATATGTACACCACAGTTAGAATAAAGGATGCTTTTTTCTATACAAAAGCACTTATCACTTAGCCTGAGACCTGGAACTTACCGAGTAGCAAAGTCCATTACAGGACAATTAAACAGCACATCTCCAACCATCCTAGCCATTTCATCACGGTTGGTCTTCGTATTGCTTTCATCTTGCCAATCAGTGTAATAAGAAATAGCGGTTTCTTTAACAATCTCAATTGAATTTGTCATCACTAGTGGTACACCATCCAGAAAGTTCTTCCTGGTGATGAAACTTTCCCCCTCGCGAGTGAAACCAGGCATTCCATAAAAAAGAAAGGAGGTTCCTTCATCTTTATTCAAGCCTATTAACAGTTCTTTTTTGGGAAGAGTAGTGCTGTTTAGCAACGTCTGCAGATGAAAAAAAGACATGATTAAAATAATTATGTTGGACCCATTCCCAATTAAAAATTGTCTTGATGTTAGGTATTCATTGTCAAGTTAAATTTTTTTGTTACACTTAGGTTTCTAAGATCAGTTTAGAAATGATGTTGAATTGTATTGTTTATTAGTAATGAATGTCACTTCCCCAGTGCGTAGAACATTAAAAGGCAATAACCACACCACTACTGATTTAACATAAGCAAAATGTTGTCAGTCCAAATCCAAATTAAAACATTTCTGGGACCACAAATTTATGATGCCATACGGTGGAAAACCTACAAGAATTTTAGAAAAAAACTTTAGCATTAAAAAAAAACAAGTTTTTTTTTTTTTTAAGTATGTACTGGAGTTAAAAGATTTTCATTTCCCTTTGAATGTTTGGAATTCCATAAGAGAGGAGAGAATTGGAGGTCCTTGGTCACTGAGACAAGGTTTGCTGTTGTTGTTTAGCAATTTCAATCTGTAGACACTCACACGGAGAAAACGCAGCAGTTAGAAAGTTTTATTGACCCAGGGTTCTTTGGCTCGGACACCGGCAGAAGATGTGCGTGCTGAGAATCGCCGTGAGCTTGGATGATCGGCTTGGGGCGAAGCTCAGGGTAGTCTTCCCCCGAGCCTGGACACTGGTGGTGGAGTGGAGCCTGGAGAGAAAGGAGCCTGGAGGGAGACAGGAAGATGCTCGGGAGGATGAGGATGGAGACGGGGAGGAGGTGGGTCAAAGCGCGGCTGAAGCAGGTGGATACATGGTTGTTTGGCCTTTTGAAGGAGCTCTTGCGTGGTGATTGACTGGGCCAGAGCGACAATCTGGTCCTGGTTGGCTGAGGCAAGACATGGTAATTGATGATGAGGTAGGCTGAAGAGAGTCTCAGCTTGAATTTACGCCTACAGGCTACATTTCAATCTGTAGAGACTCACATGGAGAAAAAGCAACAGTTGGAAAGTCTTATTGACCCAGAGTTCTTTGGCGCTCGGACACCGGCAGAAGACGTGCGTGCTGAGAATCGCCGTGAGCTTGGATGATCGGCTTGGGGCAAAGCTCTGGGTAGTCTTACCCCCAAAAGAAGATGCTGGGCCGAGGCCTGACTGGGGCCTGCACTCTGATGGAGCCTTGTTAGGGGCGACAATGGCTGTGGTCTGCAGGCTCATCGAGCCTTGTTAGGTGTGGCTGTGTTGGCTGGGCGGGAGAATACCAAATGAAGCTGACAAAATAGCGTCAGCCATTAGAAAGGTGGAGCCGGTGAGACTTCGATCAGCTTAAAATCCAGCTCTGCGAACCACACAAAATGAGCTAATCACGGCCCTGAAGATGCCAAGACTGACCGGCAACAGGAGGCGAGATAAACATGAGCTGGAGGTACCGGTGCGCTGACAGTGACATCATGCAAATGGAAGATGAATGAGTCAGGAGCAGGTACGTCTTACCTAGACAACGCCTCCATGGGCGCAGTGAGGTTGACGGTTGATGAGGCTGAAGTACCAGCTGCGAGCTGATTTAAGCGGAGGTGTGTGTAGCTGTCTGATGGCGGTGTTCTCCCGGAGGTGAACTGGGAGAGACGATCCGGGCGACGGAGCGAGTCCACAACAAGACGAGAGCAGGGAAGAGCCGACAAGCGTCAGTGGAGCCACGGCGGATCGTGGAGAGGACCGGCGCTCGGCTACAGGGGACAGCACCAGTGAGCCGCAGCAGCCAAGCGATGGTGAGCTGGAGCGGGAAACCAGGCGGATGACAGAAGCCGCCTGCGACATGAGGGAGGGAAGGACGGAAGATTTCCAGTAACATCATTTGCTGCCACTGATGGAGGTCGAAGGAAGGCATGGTGTGGGTATTTAAATCAGTGAAGAATAGCTGAAAGTCAGCAGGAGCAGGGCCGGAAGTCGAGGGATATTCCCTGGATTTGTGTCATGAAAGAAGGGAAGGACGATTGGAGGGTGCTTCTGCTGGGACGGACCAGGGACGGAAGGACCGGGATCGCTGACGGAGAGGAGGCGGCTGAACTAGCTGACTGAATGTCAGAGGTAGGAAAAGCGCACGTAAGCTCAAAGCGCAGCTGAAGCAGGTGGATCCGTGGTTGTTTGGCCTTTTGAAGGAGCTCTTGCATGGTGATTGGCTGGGGCAAAGCGGCAATCTGGTGCTGGCTGGCTGAGGCGGAGGCGTGGTAAATGATGATGCCAGTAGGCTGAAGAGAATCTCACATCTTAAATTTACGCCTACAGGCTACATAAGTTATTTTTTTTCAAATGGTAATTTAACATAGCATTCAATACAATTTAAATATTGTAAGTAATATGTACAACATTTGCAGTTCTTCACTTTTTGAAGAAATCACTTATGCAAACACGTAGAGACTTACTTCTATATTAGATGGTATGACGTCTCCATCAATATGTGGGACAAAAGGCAAGGACAAAATGGAAGGCAGTACAAGATTTTCATATTGCTTGAGTGACATCTTTTCAGGATCAGCATTCAGTAAACAATACTCCAGACGAGCAGGCATATCCACAGGGCAGCCTAGCAATTTTGCCAGTTTTAAGGATCTGTTTGTTGGGAAAAAAGTTCAATAAAGCAATTAGTTAGCACCAAGGAGGAATGACAGTACAATGTAAAGTAAATAATACTGAACATTTATTAAAAATACTAAAAAAAAAAAAGAAAAAAAGATGGAACAAGGCTAGCATGAAAAATATAAGTTCTGGGTGTCGGGGTCTTTGGCGTCTTGGTGTTTTTTCTGAATTTATAGTTTTGATCATTTGTTATGTGTGTTTTGTGTTTGTTATTTTGACTGAACTTTAGATCAGTCTGTCCTTGGTTAATTTAGTTAGATCATGTTTATTATTCATTTCCTGCATTTAGCTTAGAATGCATTTGCATTCTCACTTATTAAGATCAGGTACTTTATTATTATTGCTGCATTACATGTCATGTGTAATGCAGCAGTTTGACACTTTGACAATTAACGGAAATGGCCTATACTGTGAGTGAAGTGCCAATTACAGAGCACAGCCATGCAATTTTTTTCTGATATGAAA
>CAEGAE010029972.1:0-19021 GCA_903067095.1 Girardinus metallicus | reverse complement strand
TTGAAGTATCAGAAGCGTATAGTTCTTTATAAAATGACACAAACTGCATGTTAATCTTTTTTTGGTCCATAATTATTCCATCAGCCACTGTTATGTGCTGCTCTACAGTGAGAGAGGTATAAGACTGAGATTTTGGAGTGAAACTCTAATACTTTTTCCTTTCTGTACACTATTTTGATAGTTTTCTTCATCTTCTTTTGTAAAAAAAAAAATCGTATAGGAAAATGCCAATAAAATAAAATAAAGTAATAAAATCTTGTCTCGTGGGATTTTCGACAACCGTAGAGGAGTGAGGCCTACGTGCTACAGGTGAGGGTGAATACCCCTGGAGAGAAAACAGATCTTTTAAAGAGACAGGAACATCTGTAAGCACAGTTCAATTAAAGATATTATTTTGAAAGAACCAGCCAAAAGCATTTTTAAATTTAGCTTCAGATAACAGAGACCTCTCAGTAAAGTACAATATATGCTTGACCTTAACAGAATGTGAACTTTTAAACTGGTGAGTTTCATTTCACTTGAAGGGGCAGTACTGTGTGTTTACCAGGCACATAGTGCCATTTTATAGTACAATCAAGTAACCATGTTAACTTCAGTTGTTATAAAAATGCTGACCATATATATCAAATATAACTCCAAAGAAATTTGACTTTGATATTGTGTGCCATGAAATTGGGCCTCTGCTCCTTTAAAAACTCCTGTTCTTTGAGAAACTGCCTTCAGGAAGTAATCACGACATGGCTCCTCCATTTGCCCTTTAGCAACATTTTTATCAGTGTAGTAGCTTGTATAATCAGCTCAGAGGATACGCAGTTCCACCACGTCTCTGCTAATTGCCGCTGGCTAGTCTGAAGGAGCCGAGTTGATTGGAGGATTGCTCTATGAGGCGAAAGCTTGAAAACTGCAGCTCAGAGGAGGAGCTGCATCCTGAAGGCGGAGCTAGGTCCACCCAGACCTTTTTCACAGCTGATTGGTTGCCACGGGAGATTAAAAAAATTCTCAAACATGCATAAAAGAATCAAGGCAAAACTCCAGGTATGTTTTTGATGAGGGAATAACATTATAGCATGACATAAAGCTCAAAAAAAGTTGATTTTGCATAGTACTTCCAAGTATTAGCAAGTTTTATGCCTTTCTCAGCCAATATTCAGTTAAAGGATTAAGATCAACAATAATGTCAACCTCAAATGTTTTCACCGTTGTTTCATTACAGACTGAAACAAGAGAGAAGAGCTCAGTCTAAATCCCCTCAAAAGCCCAGCTCTGCAGATGAGTTCATGGAAAGAAACTTTCAAACCACATCACGCCTGTCAGTTTTCTCAGAAACATTGGCCAAGAAGGAGATCTAATCTCACCACTGGATTACTGTTTATCTGCTATTTCCCACCATAGAAGCCCAGTTTATTGTCAAAGTTACCTCAACTAAACATATTTAGATTTCTTCTCAGCATTCAAAGAAGAAACGGCCACAGCACCCAAAATCTATTGGTTATCTGCTGTCGCCCAGTGAGTCTCCATACAGCACCCTAATGAACACCAGGGTGCACGAGTATGAACCACTGCTGCAACAGCTTCAGCAGTGGTCTACCACATCAACAGGGAAGTACGGCACCACAGGGGCCACTGGGTCTTACTTTCTTGGAACAACATCGCCACCTGCACTGCTTTCACAACCACAGCTCTGCAGCTAGTAGTGTCTTATACGGTGAGAGGTCATACAAGAACATGCCAAGAACCAGTGAAAAAGAAGTTATTATTCCTGCTTCCTCAGATTGAAAATAAATTCAAAAACCGAACAGCACTTGAATTCAGAACATAAAGCTGTGTCTTTTTTGTATCCAAAGACTTGTCATTGTCTCCTTATCTGCTCAGCTCTACAACCTTGGGGCAAACTACATGAGGGTTGGAGACCAATTACAGGAAGTAGACGTCTTTTTGGCCTCCATGAGACACTGTCCTCAGCATTTTGGTAAGAATGAGTCCTTCAGTGTTACCAATGGTTCCACACTGACTACACTGAAGTCATACCTGATCTCATGTTTTCTGCTGTGAGAATGTCGTGGGTCCGGACACCTAAAGCGTCTCTGCAATTCGGCACAGAGTCGAATTTACCGACACAGTCCCAAAATGAGAACTATCCCACTGCGAAACATGCATTTGATAACAGCACAAATGCAGGAGGCAGGACTTCTATGTTTGTTTGTTTTTTGTCCAATGGGAGCAATGATCATCACCTGCTGAGCTGTGTGTGCTAATTATAGTTGGCTTGCAAAAAAGCACAATGTGAAAGCAAATTGCACCAAAAGGAAAAAATAAAGTAAGTCTGCTTTTGATCCGGACAAAGTAAGTGCACCAAAGGACTTTCCTGGTGACCATAATTAATAATCTGTCATATCCTCTATGCTAATGTCCTCATTAGCATAGAGGACTGCTAATGAGGACATTAGCTGCTACTGAGAGCTGCTACTGAGGCTATGCTTTTCACATTTGAACAATATACTATCATGTTATTACAACATACATACTTATCATATTATAGCAAAAATCTATTCATGTTTGAACATCTTGCATTGCACTAATGTGATGATATACTGTACAAATAAATTCTTAGAACAATAAAGCTTTTATTTTTCAACATATACACATCTCAAGTTTTTATAAATGTTCAGAGGGGAAGATGAAGTATAACATATGATGTCACACCACATAATTACTTTATTCTGCTTCCAATGTTATGATAAAAGTCAAAACCCACACTGTAAAAAGTGTATTAGGAAATAAGTTAATATAAATTATTAGTTCATATTGTAGACTTTTTTTTTTTTACATTAATCTCACTGAACAATTTGCTCTTTTGTGTTGAATTAACTTAACTTATACATTTTTAACTTAAATGTCTTCTCCCTCTCTCAGGATCTATTTTTCTCTCAAATGAAGGCCATTAAAACAGTTAAAAGAAAAGTAAAGTTACATCAACTTAATAAATGAAGTTGGATAAACTTAATTGAATTACTAGTTACCAACTGAAGCAATTCAGTTAAGTTGGTTCAACAGTTTTCTTTTCAGTGCTGGATGTAATCAAGTTCTGCTTCCTGCTTGGTTAGGGATTCTGCTGATATTCAGCAGCTTTGTGATAAACACACCATGAGTTAAACCACTTAAACCACAGCCACACTTTCACACAGACTATCGTAACACACCTTCCACTATTATCCTAGTTGTGGAGTAAATCCTTTTGATAAAGTCTAATTACTTCCTTGACGGGCTGAATGTGAAGCTTTTCGGTGGAAGACTGAAACAAGAGAGTAACTCTTGTTTTAGGGACCCTGTTGAGCCAAGCTCAACAGGGTCTTCTTTCCCCGCTGATTCGGCCAAGCCCGTTCCCTTGGCTGTGGTTTTGCTGGATAGGATTAGGGACTGTGGGAATCTCGTTAATCCATTCATGCGTGTCACTCTCTAGATGACGAGGCATTTGGCTAGAGTTAGGCGGCGCATGACCGCTTTCCGGCTTGAACCGGAAAGCGGTCAAGCCGGAAAGTGGTCGTCACTCATCAAGATCTGCTCATGATGTTTATAATCATCACAAGACCCCACGGTCGCCCTCCTCCTACAGATGGGGACCAGAGACTGTCACCCAGAGGTTGGTCCCCACACCCTCTGGGGAGGTTGATTCCGACGTCCACGTGCGTCCAACCTCAAACGCGCTGGCAAGACGGTTTTGAACACGCAGTGTTAACCCCATCCCTGTCCTTACTACGGTGTGGCTCCCCAGAAGAAGGCTCATGACCATCTCGTCCAGGCACCTGGAGAGGTATCCCAGACAATCTGTATTAAAGGGAACGAAAGCCACGGCAGGAGGAGGGGAGGACGGCCGTGGTCCGACTCCCCACCCACACCGTACCGGGCATGCGACAACACCAACTGCGGGGGGAGCAGAGCTCCCCTTCCGATTGATGACATATGTAGGTCTCAGAGTTGGCTTGTCAGGCACAACCTTTACTCAGGCTGGTTGATTTTGCCGGACGGCTGTTTCCAGCGGGACCAGCGAGGAGGTACAACCATGTAACTATTGCTCCTCGAATTTGAGGGACAGCGCGCCCAACTGATACCCCTGTTCCATGGCCAAGGACCCCCAAAAGGATCCCCGAGGCTAGTGACGCTGCATGTTCCTCGCCCCATAGGAGCGGTACTGAGCGGGGCTCTATTCAACTGGGTGCCCTTAAGAGAGTCATAGTTACTCCCTTAACTGTTTTTCTACTAATGACATAGTAGAAAAATATTTGACAGAAAGTGCTGAGCCAAGGAAGACCCACATTAAAAGCAGAAATGCAACAGCAGTTCTTATGATCATATGAACTGCATCTCTTCTCAAAACCTATGCTGAAAGAGTTTTAATCTTAAAAAGAAAACAAAAACACTTTTTTTAAATTAAAGATGGCAGCCAGGTCGTAAACAAGATGGCTGACAGAGTGATGGCGTCGTTCTGCAGGTTTGTTTCCAGGAGGATCCATGAGTGGCTCACAGCGGCGAAACGCGGCGTCACCAGGAACTTCAGAGTTTCTCAATATTCAAACATTGAGAAGCTAAAGCAGAAGTTCTGTGCACATCATTTTATTTGTGTAGCAGATGATAGAAAATACTATCATGTGTTTTGATTCTTGCCAAGAATGAAACCATGTTTGACCTCATGGCTGAATATGGAGCCATAACCTTTACTGTCTATGATATTGTTATAACACGATTGTATACTGTATATATGTGGGTAATAAAGATTCACATTGTAACATAATGTAGCTCTATTTTTCTGTTTCCTATTGCTCTTGTCAGTTTTCTTTTTTTTTCACACATTATACTGTCCAACTTACAACCCAGGAAATCACCTGAGGGAGGAGAAAGCAGGAACTCCCCCGATCGGCTATATATCTAAACACGCCCCACCGTCCCTTTAAAGCAGGCAAGCCTTCAGAGAGGCATGTCATTTTCCTCTCAGTTTCGAACAGAGCCGTCACTGCACCTTCAAACAGGAACAGACTTATAACAGGATCTATTGAAACCAGAGAAAGTGACTTCTTTGATTTTAGGAGTGAGAGGATGATGATCCAGTACCTGCTTCACTTCCTGGCTGTCGGTAAGAGGACTATTGTAACTCATGACTGAATTAACTTTTTTAAAATTTTTTATGAAGCACTATTTGCCTTTGCACATGCGTATGTGCTTGCGTATGTGGTTGCACATGTGACCACATATGTGGCAACTGAACTTTTTATTGTAAACCATGAATCATTTGTTTTCTGAAATCCTTCTTTAAATCGTCCAGAGATGATTATGTATATCTTTACGAAGAGCATAGTGGTGCCAACATCTCTTTATCTAATGTTGAGCAACTCAGGGATTTCCCAGTAGTCGAAGTGTGAAAGGCAGGAAGAAATTCCCTGTAAGGAATTCCCTGTAAGGAATTCCCTGGGGTTCTTTTCAGCTGTTGCTATGGGAATGGGCAAACGGTTGTCTACTGTGCTTAGCTTAGATGGTGGATTTATTTGGTTCTAAATGTTAATGGCAAGAAAATTAGGCATTGTGAAGGAAATTAATGACTTTTCAATTGTAAGTCAGAATTAACATCTGCACTGATTGTTGATTGAGCGCTAGGATACCAAGAACGACAACAACCAGCTACATATATCATCACCTTCCTAAAATAATGGTTCAATTAATGTTTTGCCAAAAGTGATGATTTTTTCTTTCTTTTTTTTTTTTTGTTGCCTAAAACATCTTTTGCCAAAAGATGACATATTTTAGCTGCTACCACACAGGTCGACTTCAACACATCCCTCTCAACAGTGCTCAGCTAATCTGCTAGCATAAACAGCACATGTAGCTATTGTGTAGTTGCTATTAATTTCTTAAGTTCTTCCAGAGAACAAATAAATATTTCAAATAGTAGATTTCTTGACTTTACTATTGTGATTAGGTGATCAGATAAACATTATATAAAGGAATATTAACTTAGCTGATAATTTCACTCCGGTTCTGCTCGTGCTAAGTGCTGCTTTTGGAATGCTAGCTTCTGCATTTGTTTACAGTACCTTCCTTCTTGATTAGTCCTGGTCAAAAATGGCACTCATCATTGAAAACAACACCCATTGCAACTGTACGACAGTACACTGTGTTTTTTCAAAGGGTTTTGATATAACTGATATGTCGTACCTCACTAAATAGTTGAACTTTTATTGCTAGCTCTCATTTTTGTCATTTCAGTCTCGGCTGGTCATGGTTACCTCTCCAAGGAGACCAACTGCACTGCCACGGAAACCAGTAATGGCACAATTTACATTGTCCACGGCATCACAGGCTCTAATTGTGATTTTTCTTGGATCAACAGCTCAGTAAGTTATAAAAATGCACCTTTTTCACATCTTCTGGAGAAATATCAGACGTTTGTTGTGCTGTAGTTGTTTTTTATGGAAGTTTCTCAGAAGGTATTCTTACAAAAAATGCCTTCTGGTGTTCAAAACCTTATGAAGTTTAAACACCATGTCTATGTAAACTACTCAGTTTTTAAGAGTTTTTCCATGTGCCCTTTATTAACTTTAGAATCATGTCATGGCAAATGTTGTTGGCAAAATTGAGAAGATAATCATCAGCTCCAACAGCACACATCTACACACCCATGGCTGCTACGAGACAATAGTGTACTCTTGGGATTGCATGTCAGAGGTATGAAAAACTACTCATTTTTGAAACAAATGGTAGCAGTTCCCTAAAAAAAAAACCTTCTAATTTTACTCCATATGTCTTTTTACACAGATGTCTACCACAGCAACATGTCATGGTGAGTTTTTACCTGCTTCTTTCCACAGTCACAGTTGTAAAAATGTAGAATAAGGTAAATTCACAGACTGACAGGCAAATTTCACACGCTTCAGCCTACTGTCCTCGCTTGTATTATTCTCAAATCAATCTTATAGCTCTACTTCCTGAAGTGCAGTATCACCTCAATCACTTGCCAGAAGCCATTACAATTAAAATGATAACAGTGCAAAGATTTTTTCTATCATTTACAAATTTGGACTAATCGAGGAGCTGTCAGTATTGACGTCCAATGTTTAATTCAGCATAATATGTGATTGCTAGATTTTCTTTGTGCAAGGCAGAAAACAATTTAATTGTGTTTTAGTCAGAAAACTTTACTCCGCTAAAAAAAAAAAAAAAAAAAAAAAAAAAAAGAGGCAAGAATTTAGGTTCTTCATGATAAAATGTTCTTGTTTTTGCAGTCAACTGCACGAGGAACACAGGACGTCCTGCCGGAACAGGTAGGAAGAATTCATCATAACAATTACTTGACGCTTTATTCACATGATGTAATGGCTGCTGCGTCACCAGCTGTAGTAAAAGTGCTTTCACTTTGTTTTAATTATGGATCTTGAAATTTTTACTACTCTTTTAAAGTGGTCTTGCCGTTTGGCCTCTTTAAAGTTATATTCACACTTTTCTTAAACTTTTTGACTATTATGTAACTAATTTTCAAAAACAAACAAAAAAGATATCTCTGTTTTTGCTGCGTCCTAAAGTTTAAGCCATTCAGGATTAGCCGTGGTCCGCTATGAGATTCACACGGCAGGAAAACTTCAAATGCACAAATTTTTAAAAGGAGAATGGCTAACATCATTTAATTATTTTTACTTATGGCAACAATTATTTATACTACTGCTAAATTAACATTATGAAAAGTTCTGAAAATTGTATAGAATTTATTGTTGTTTCTTGCAAACAATACAACCCAGTGTTACGTATGGCAATTGGCAGACAGGACAAGTTGTATAAAAATGTCATTTATTCTGATTATTTAAGCACTATAGATCAATTGTCTAACTCTGTCTGTTTGTTTTTTTTTCTAGAAAACCCACCAGTTTGGTTCATACTTGTCATTGTTGCTTGTATCCTGTTGGTGATTTTGGTGATTCTGTTCGTTTACAGAACCGTACTTCACAGGTATCCTCAATATCTGTAAGTGTTTACAGTCTAACCTTTAATGCAGCAATTTCGCATGTTTTGAAGAAAAATGTCATTCTTGTTCGCATGCAGATTGAAACAACAATGTTACACTGGAGGGAAACCATGCAATCTGAACCAAGCTGAGATGGCTCTACGGAATCTCTAGAAACGGTTTTGCACATGACCTTCGCAGCTTGGTGTGGGACGACTATACGCCTTTGGGTGCCTTCATGAACTCATTTTTTTCTAACAAACGGACATCCTGGCATTTGCATATCTCACATGAGAAGTACGTGAGGCATCGTCCCAGCCTCTGCAGACTCTGCTAGGTGGAGATAAGGGCTTCTTCTGCCGTATTTAAGGAGGCGATCTCTGGAAGTAAAAAGCAGCCCTGTAGCAATGAGCTTGGACGGAATGAAGTTCTACTTGGAATGGATCTATGATTTCCTCACCAGCTCAAAGATGGATTAAAACGTGTAAGATTGTTTTGTATGTTTTTATTTTGTGTTATTGTGTTTTCTGATGTCTAACCTCACAACTGTGAATGTATGAATGATTTGATTACAGTGATTTTTAAATTTTGCTTGTTTTTAAATTTCAAACTTGGCCCTTCGTTGCCTCTGCACTGCAGCACTTGAAGACTCAGGTCAAGAAACTATTGGTCTTGTTTGTGTTTTTGTTGTTTCTTAATTTTACTTTACTTTTTATATTATTATTATTATTATTATTATTATTATTATTATTATTAATTGTACATTTGCCCCTGCTTGCACTCGTTGCTTTTCTTGTACAAATAAAAATCTAAATAGTGTGGTGTGGAAATGTATTGAGCCTCCTTAACTGATAAAGTACCACACTGACAGTGAGGTGTGGACCGGCCCTCTGGGGTCCTGGGTGATACCTGGAGGGCCGGACCCCAACGGCTTATTGGCCCCTTTGACCAAAGCTATACATCTTTCCATTTGAGCTGATTGTAGTTGGAAAAGTGATTGTAAACGATAAAACATTTTTATGTGCAACTTTTATTATTGGTTTACATCATTAACTCTGTTAGCTGATGATGCTATTAGCAGACTCTTATTTTTTACTCCTAGTCCAACGCCTGTTGAAAGTTGTTTCAAGCTTTTTGTTTCCAGGAACTGAAACTTTACCCGTAAATTTTTTTCTGAATGAATTTTATTTCAATGGACTGCATTCAGAGGTATCAAAATAAAGCAGGCTACGAGTTTAGGGAAATACCTCGGCCACAAACTGTGACAAACATGCATACAGTGTGACAGTGTGCCACAGAATCTTTTTCCGGACCGTGGGTTTGTCAAAGTGAAAGAAAATATCAAAAGGTCAAAAAAGAGGAAACCTCCTGGGATCAGCAAGAGATGTTTATGCTATAAAAGCGGTCCTCCCATGACTCAAAATCAAGCTTGCTCAGACAACACCAGGATTTTTATCAACCCCAAACCGGTCCGTTAGCATTCTTGGTAGCAAACCTCTTTGTCCATAATGCCCCATAAACATTACTTCAGTTTTAATTAAAGGAATTTAGGGAAATTTCAAAGTGAAGTAAACACTTTCACCAAAAACATAAGATAAGCAGAACATGCCAGAAAACAATGCCTGCTGCTTTCCTGTAAAGGCGACACTTCCAGTAATTATTTTCTGCATCTCTAGTCTGATGGTTAAGAAATGCCCAGTTTGCAAACTATGCTGCTCTGAGATCACTCATTACTCATAACACATTTACACAGTGCATCGCCAGAAATCAAATAGAACATACTAGACAAGCTGTTTGCCATAACTTATCGGGCCTGTCTGATTGTCTGACAAGCAGAAACAGAAGCCACTTCCTGGTTGTTCAAAACTCAACATGTTTACAAATGCAAAGTTGGATGGAGCTTTGATTGTGTCTCATTTTAGTTTATTGCTGGTGGTTTAATGGAAGAGTTTTGATTTCCTGTGTGTGGCCTGGTTTGTTTTTTTTTATGTGTGAAAGACGGCAGTGGTAACAGAGGTGCTGGTGGGAAGTTAGGATGGGACAAGAAGAGACACTCAGAGGCCTGGCATGTTAGGGGAAAACCTCGAACGAAGCAAAAAGAGGAAGTAGTTTTAAAAGAGCAGCGAGGTCACCAGAGTAATTACTGGGGTGATGTTGGAAAAATTGTTGTTATGAAAGTCTTGTTTTTTATATTTGGGCCAAAAAGCATGTTTGCATAGGAAAAAAATTAATAAATCTTTACTTTTAGACAATAGATTGCATCCAAATTGAACCTAAGCAAAAATAGGGGTAGCTATGGTTTGGTTTCCATAACAAATGCATAAAATCACCTGATAAAAAATCAGGTGTGAGAGCCAGGTTTTCTCCATACAGAGGTTTTCTGTGTGGAACATCTTGATGAGTCATTTGAATTATCAAGTGCTCCTCGATTTCTGGTAAATTCCCCCACACCCTTCATCCCCTGGCATCCTTTCACATCACAACTTTGTCGCTAAGGTAAATATTGACAGTGCCAGGAACCAGCAAACACCTGGTGGACCCGCACGTCTTGCTGAGCTCATTATAAAAACTATTTCCCCAGTCGAATTTTTGTAAATGTTCAACTTCTTAAAGGCGCAGAGGCCCAAATGCAAGGCATTAGATTGTGAAGTCATGATAAGTAATGACTGATAAATACAGCATTTATGCAGGTGACAGTTACTTGATTGTGAATATAAAGGAAGGAACAACAAAACAAAGACCACATGAACTGTAAACCATGGATGTGGTCGTCTCTGGTTAGATTACAATACATGCAACGCTTGTTGTTTTGCATCAGCATTAACAGTTATAAGGGCGCGGCTCAGACAACAGGTCAAACAGAATGCTACGCCGAGAATTTCCACACTAAGTGGATATAAAAACAGTAACCAGACAGTAGATACACGTTCATGTTTAACAACAGCCTGAGTCAATTAGAGCTCCCTCTGTTAAATGCCTGTTAGATGTGTCATCAGCCTTTCCAAATGGTTTAATCAGAAATGAACTACTTTTTACAATAAATACCCCTCCCATACCCCCTCATGACTTTGTTTCTAAGATAAATATTTACCTTACTGAATACCAGAGTGAGGTTTGGTAAAAGTGTCAACTCATGATGGGGGGCTTGTTTTCATTTGTGACAGGAAAGCAGCCTGTGTGTTAACTGAATGGAGCATTTTAGGCTCGTTTGAAGAAGCAGCAGTCATCTGTAACCCAGATTTGTATCTTAGTTCATACAAATCTGAATTTGGGTTTGATAAATAACATATAATCCTGGTACAAGGACGTTTGTTTCTGTTGGGGAAGGAGGCTGAGCCAGAAGCAGAAAGTTAAGAGTTTAGAAGAAGTTAAGAACATTGCAGAAATGTTCCCACACTCGCTCTGATATTTTATTTCCACATTTCATCAAGTACCAGATTATGTAGCTAACGGCAACAAACAGTTGTTTGCTGTAAACTGTTGAGTCGGCAGTTTGAGGTTTGTTAGCATCTTTGCAGCACGAGTTCAGATTTCCTTCTAAAAGTTTTTACACTGTCAATAGTTTTGATGTGATTTTATTTAATGTGTGATTTTAAGTGATAAAACAACTCAGACAAGAGTGTAGTTGTAACATGGAAGAACATTTTTCAAACTTTTTTTAAAAATACAAAGCACAAAGTATATTATACATCCCTTAATAAAATATATGGCCTCAGAAATGACATTTTAACGAACATGTGGAGCTCATATATTTGATAAGATTAAGCCAACAATGCTGTTCAGTTGTTGTAGGTGTGTAAATGTAGTTCCCTTTAAACTCTGCTATGCCTTTTATAGTATTATAATTAAGAATATTAACTGAAGACCTGAAATAAACCCTCAAAAAATTCTAATAATGTTGAAATGTGACCATCATGACCTGAAGATTTGTTAAAACTCTGTTTCAGACAAAATATGATGAACTGACAGGAAGTAGTTCAACCTGAATCTGTGAACTTAATTTAAAAGACTCAATTAGAGAACTATGACCCTAATATGAAACTAAAGGTATTCATTTTAGCCTGAACCAAAATGGCACAAAGACCAAATGGGGGTTGCCAGATCTGGCAGTTTCCAGCCTAAAAGCAACATAAAACTCATCCAACTCCCAAAAACCCCCCAGAACAAATCAGAGGCATCACATATAATCCACCCGTCCATTGCCTTACATGCTCATCCCTAGTGGGGCCACCAGAGGTCGCTATGTATCCATTTTAGTTTCACAGCAGTTGTAACGGGACACAGACGGGACAATATTTATTGCCACAATTATTCACTTGTAAAATAAATGCAAGGAAAACATTTTTTTATATATATATAATTTATTTTCTAGGTAGACTGAGTCATGAACAAATAAAATGAAAACGTATATAAATAAATGATCACGATTTATTTATATGATGACGAAAACTGAGGAAGTCAGTCTGGCTTTTAAAGCATCATCACCGCTACAGAGTCCAACTGGCAACTTCTGTTTGGTCTCCGGAGCTGCAATAGAAACGGCAGAGCGAAGTTGTTTTATGTAAATATCAAATTCATAATGCAACAAACAGAATTCAGAGGAACTCTGTTTTTTCCACATTTAGTCTATCTTACATTATACTGTCACAACATCATTTTAACAAGTTCCTAAATAAAATGAAAATGCACAAGGAAGAGAAACAACAATGAGAAAAATATTAAAAACACATTAAAGAAACATATGGAGTAAAAAAATGGTTTTGTGTCTTTTTTTAAACTTGGTTTCTGCCTACCCATAATAAAAACACTCCTTAGTTATTTTAATGTGTGACAAAACTAAGGTGTTTTTATCAGAAAATTATTTATACTGCCTTAAAAACATTTAGAGAGAAAAAAAAAAAATTATTGCAACCACGTACATTTCTCACAGCCATTCCTAGAGCAAGAGGCCAAAGTTAAAATAATTTCTTAGGCTTCCTGGCTCCAAAGGGTAAACATATCATACAAAACACTCCAGATGTAACCAAAAATGATTTATAATTTCAACAGTTTAGTTGACACTTTAAAATGTACATCATTATCCATTCACAGCTGACTGTTGTGACACTGTTTTGTTTTTCTGTTCAACTTCACAAACTGCATATAAATCACAATCACATATCAGGTTGTTGTGCAAAGCACTGAGGAATTACAAAGTGACTCAGTCTGCCAACCGGGAGGTTGCGTCTAAATAAAATATTCTTTCTGGCTCTCAGTCGGACCGTACTGCGAGATGGTCTGGCTGGCAAACTGCAGTCTGTTGTTATCTTCTGTTTTTGTCAGCTCCAGGTTTTGGCATGTCCCCTTTCTTCTGTACAGAAATCGGGTCAGTATGGCTAAAGCAGACGCAACCCCGAAGATCACCACTGCTATCAGGCCTAAAATGCAAAGAAAAAGGCAAATGATGAAGCGTTCTCTTTGGGCAGGCGTTGTTCTTTAAGGAAGAAATACAGGATTAAAGATTAGTACACAATGTGATCAGCAGACTTGACAGAGACTTAGCTATCACAGCCATAGCAAAATCACCTAACTGCATTATATAGACACTTCACTCACCTCGGGATGTTTGATGCTTGAAATATAAATAGAAACTTACTGTCGATATATTTTGACTAACACATATTTTACCACTTGGGGGCACACAACGAGCATAAAAAAGTAATTTCTAGACAGTCAATTGATTCTTACATATGAAAAAGAAAAAGTTATAGAAAGATGCCAACATATTATTGGCATAATCCTTCAGATGAAACAGAATATTCAATTCCACTCCCTCGATCCCAATACCAACACACTATTTAGAATGGAAACCAACCAAGAGACATAAATAATGGATATGACATTATTTGCTATGTCCCTGTTCTTCAGAGAACTTGCAGGGCTGTGAAATCTCGGTCATTCCGCTCCAAAAGTTGTTCTTCTGCTGCTGCTTATGATTACGCTCTTCAACACTGAGCAGGTCTCTGATAGCAGTCACCATGTCAGCCCGTCCACTTCGGTGTTTGGAGTTTGCAAGGCCTTTGCTCATACAGCGACATAAATCATAGGCCGATCAATGCAGTCGACTATCAATTAAATCGCTTGCATGCACCATGCATCTTGGCAGGGCTTGTACCACCGTGAGGTGGGATGTTGAAAAATCCCTACTGCCCTGCCAGGTCTGGCTCCAGGAACGTTCGCTGGTCTTCCTGCTCCGATGGTCATATTCTACCAAAGTCTTTGATTGGCTATAAGTCTGACCCCTCTCTTCAGACCAATTTATCATGTGTGGTCCTACCAGCGGCCAGTACTCTGGACAACGTAGCTGCACTTATTCTATTTACTCTAACCTCCCTGTTAAAAGAGTTATGGTCTATGTGGTTTGCAGAGCCAAAAACCAACATGTATTTGGATTACAAAGTGGTCCACATCCTTATTAGTTCTATTTCTATTTACCGTGGAGACAATCAAGCTGTTTGGAGGACAAACATGAGGGTTCATTCACACCACACAGGGTTTCTTTCACTGAGAGTGGTTTTATCAAGCATGTTGAATTAAACTGTAAAGTTCACTATCGGACATGTCCCGTCTCCTGATTGATGATAATAGGAGCACAACTCTGAAACTAGTTTCTGATACAATACCTCCAATGACAGCTGAGTCGCTTCTGAGGGCATTCACCAACGGCTGGCCTCCTCCTGCCGACCCTGATTGGTCTGCAGCCAACAGACAGCAGAAAGGAGACAAAAACGAGCAAAAGAAAATAGAAACACGTCACTGAGCAATAAATGTACATTTGAAAGAAAATAAAACAAATGCATGTGTGTGAGATGAAGTGCCTTTTTTCTTAAAGTTAAGAAAATCCTTATTCTTGACATAAAATCTTAGGTAGACACAGTAGACTGGTCCTTAAAACAGTCAAAGGAAAGAGAAACAGAAACATTACATTTGTCATTAATCCATTCTTGAGGTACATTTGCAAACCCAGACAGATCAACAGAAAGATTGATCGCCACTATAAAAACCAGACAGAGCTTTGTTGCATACTTTTTTTTTACAACCTGAATCCTTAAGGAGAAGTTAATGTCCCTTCAGATTGACTCTTTTATCCTTGCAGTTGTTTTTTATGTAGTTCTCCTTAATTGATCATTGCATCCCATCTCAAAAAATACAATCAATTCAAACAATAAATATAAAACAAGAAAAATACAAACACAATTATCACGATAAGTATGAGAAGTAATAAAAACTATAGTAATCCTTTATTTATATGGTAAAACCCAGGTGGTCATGTGGTGGGATTAGGATTAGGTATTGATTATTCAAAATGTTGACAGACTATAAGTGGTAAGAGCTCTAATTACAGCTGTTTAAAAATGTTTCTCTGTTATCGATACTATTGTTGGATCCCTCAGCCACCAACACAAATGAAAATGGTAACATGGAGCTTTCTGGCGGTGCCCAATTTATTAAAAATTTAAAGTGAAATGATTCCCAGAATTTTGATAACTTGTGCTCTTCACAGACCATCAGTGTCAGAAGTAAGACTGATCAGTAAAAATCACAAACGGCAGGAAGGATTCCCCCCCCCCGACCTGGCTGGTGGTGTGTGTTTTCCGCTGCGTTGGGTTTGGCTGCAGCGGGACCACAACTGGACCGGATGAGCGGCCCCCTGACAACAACAGAGCTGGGGATTGGCCGGAGAAGGGCGGCTTTCAGAGGGCTGATGGAGTTGAAGAGGACAGCAGACAGACAGCCGGCGAAACCCAGAGAGCCGAGCTGAGCCAGCGCCGGATCCAAATCCTGACAGTCTGGAGAGACGAGCAGTGAAACGGAGGACAAACTACTTTCTGGTTTAATTTTAGATTCTTCAAACATAAATAAATGAGAGCTATCTAAATGTTAGCATGATCTGAGCAAGTCCAGGTTGATATGTCTGAAAATAATAAGATTAATAGGATAAATAGGATATGTAGCCTAGAAATTGCATTATATCTAGTTTGTTAATTGCAGTGCTGTAATACAGGAGAGGAAGCCTCTTATATTCTTTTTTTTTTTTTTAAACTCCATCAATTCTCTGTCACCTGGGAGCAAGTCTGTTACACTTTTTCTCTCAGTTTTTCCCCCTGATGTTTCCGTGGTTACCCGAATACTATTTACCCTTTCAGTAGCTGCAGGTGGCTGTTTTTAAGAGCAAAGAAGGTTATGAATGTGACTTCCTGAAAACAATCAGGGCTTTTTCTTGACGTTGCCTGCTTTATGGGGCAACAAGATACAGGACAAAACACGCTAACAAAACACACACACACGCACACACACCCATCTTCAACTTATTTTGAACTATGTTCTACATAAAAATTGTTACTGTTACTTAACAGGAAAAGATGGTAAAGGAAAAAGTTCTAATTTGATGCAGAACAATTATTATTATTATTTTATTGAATTTTTTTCCAATTTTATGATAAAAAAATGTAAGGATATCTGTTGTTGATATCTTCCAGTTCCAGTATTGTATACCCTTTACAAAATTAACGTTGTTTTGGTCTTTGAGAGGGTGAACTTACATTATTATGTCCTTGTCAATATATCACTTGAAAACGCTCTCAAAACAACAATATTATCGTTAATCGTGATAATTACTAGGAGAATTTATCGTCCAGCAAAATCTGTAAACATGACAGCCTACTTGTTAATTATATTGCATGTTATTCAGTACTTTGACCAATTTCCTGTGCTTACATTTTCTTGCCCTGGTTTTATTAGTATAGATCTTCACATTACAGATGTCAGTAAAATACAGACTCATCTGTGTTAGGTTAGTTTTAATTTAGCAATCAAACGTAACAGGAAATGATTGTTAAAATTACGGCTTACTGCTGGTTCTTTGCTGGAGATAGTGGTTTCAAATCCAGACAGTAGATTGATAAAAAAAATAAAAAGGTTGAAGTTTTGAGGTATTTTATTAAAGAAAAAATTAATAAATTGAATCTTTAGTATTTAACTTACAAACCTCTAGTCAGATTAGTGAATGAAACAATTTGTTCAGAGTTTCAATAGGGTCCCTGTGTCATTATGACAAGGGAAAACATTAGCATCTTTACCGGTTCTAACAGTTTGTTTAACCATATCATTTAAAATGTGCATCTGAAGATAGTTTGAGTGCTCGAAATAATAGTAAAAAAACCTCTCATCTACTGTATGTTTGTGCAGCTGAGTCACTTACTGTGAACTCTACCAAGAGTCAGTGACCTTAAGTCACTAAATTCAACTCCAGAGGTCAAGTTGAAATGTTCTTTGCTATGTTGGTCAACCTGGAAGGAAATGACAGACTTCAGTACAAAAAAAAAAAACTATATCAAGAAACACAAGTGATTAATTTCCTTCACTTTAGGTAAATATTAAAGAATTTAGTCTATGAATAACGCTAAAAAATGATTCTCATCCCTAAAAGGTTTTAGCTTTTTTTCTCTAAACACAAAATATTTCAGGTTAAAACTTCAGGTGTTGCGATGAAGCTTTGCGTTGAGAGTTCTGCAAAGCTCAAGTCGAGAAAACTTCATAGAACTGAAGTTGTTAAATTGCCTGTAACACAAACAGGCAGCTTAATGTGCTGTCTGTTTGCCGCTAAAGTCATTCTCTAACCAGTTTAAAGGTCAAGCTAAAACCAGAGTTACCTGTACGGTGACGGAGTCGGCCAGTCTGCTGACGGAAACAGAATGCAGCTGTCCGTTAGCAAGGGACCTCGCTTTGCTCCGGAGGATTTCTTCTTCTTTGCTACTTTCCAGCCTGTACCTCACTTCTAGCTGTTCTGCACTCACACAATGTAAACAAAATGACATGTTGTGATATTGGGACAAAAACAGGCACGATGGTTGTATTCACTATTAGACAAACTGATTTGTATGTCAGTATCCTCTGCCGGTCCATTCAGGCGTACGGCTTTTCCTGTCAAAGCGCCCAAATTGTAGAAGTCGCAGGTGCTAGATTCACCTGCAGTTATTATTTTGTTCGTATTTTGCTGAAAACCAAACAGTTCATCTACACAATCATCTCGTATCTGGTCTCATGTATGATGGTGGTAGAGTATATTTGGATTTGTTATGCAGCCACAGTCGAACACGTCTGCAGATGACAATGTCCTATTGTCAAATATTAATCCATCTGTCCAACAGCTAAACTTTGGCCAAAACTAAAAGCCATCAAGAAAGTAAAAAAATCAACTTTATCACTAATTGTAATTAACTAAAGCACTACAGAAAAAAAAAAAGAATCAACAAGATCTCAGTAGCTGCGTTTCCATTGACCATGTAATTGTGCAAAATGGAGTCATGAGAATAAATTTGCTTATTGGGAAACATGGAAATTTCCAAAAAGCTCACATTTAAAAAAAAACCCAAAACAATAAAACAAAGCTTTTACCTCAGGAGATTCCACCTTACATCAGCTAATCCTAATGAAATTACAATTTTAGCCCAGACGCGTCAAAGAATACCTTACTAATTTTCCCTGATAAAATAGAAAATGTACTTAGCGTTGACTCACTTAGAGACTAACGATGTTGCGGACAGCAGTGTTTTCATGAACCCGCAGGGCAAGACAAATGGAAAGGCTGTTATACACTCTTACATCATCAATTATTCACCACTTACATTCCTGCTAATTAATTTGAACAATTCAACACTACTCGTGTTTCACAAAGTGTTCACAGGGCACAAGGACTCTAATTAACAAATCAAAGGAGGCGTTGGCACAAACAGCAGCAGCTCGGCCGGCGGTTGGTAAAAACTTTGTGACGGCCGAAGATGTCATTACATCTCACCACGTGTTTGTGTTTTTCTTTAGATTTCAAGACGGAGGTTTAAATTAGATTCTTATAAAGTGCGTGACAACTTGGAAATTGCTTTCCAGGGTTCTTTCAAAAGTGTCCCGTGACTCACACTCTTAACTATAGATTACAATGAGTATCCCCCTTTTTTGCTGTGATGATACAGTTGCAAAGAAATAAAAATTATGTACGTA